>JAOWMA010000202.1:0-95917 GCA_025962755.1 Colletotrichum tropicicola | reverse complement strand
TATTACTTAATATTTTAAAAATAGTTCTAAGTTACCTAAATAGTATTAAAGAGTTTAATAAAAACCTATATAATAATAGTTAATATTTAGTAAACTATTAGTAATAACTAAGAAAGAGAAACTTATAACTAAATATTTCTATTTATTAGTCTTATAAATAATATAAATTACTATATAGTTATTAATTATATAATAAAAATTTATAATATGTTAGCAGTCTGGTTAACCCGTATAAATAAGTATCACAGTTTACTCTATACTCTTTTTCCCAGTATTTTAAACCTAATAGTAATACTTTGACTTATGCCTAATCTTAATAAAGTAAATAAATAAATCTTAGTATAACTGGTCGTTGACGCTTAGCTTAACTTATCCCCGGCTTTACAAAAGAGGACAAGCGGGCAGGCAGTAGAGCAGTAGAACGTATTAGTAAGAGCGTCGTTCGCGATGCTATCGTTTGCAAAAGCGTCGTCCACAACGCGGAATGCTGACAGCATTCGCAGCTCACGCAGCGGGAGCCTAGCGATGGCTTGAACCTATACTCAAGGGCGCAAACTCAATAGTGTGACTCTTTACTACCATGGCCAAAAGGGTTCTCGTGGCCATAGCATAAAAACTTGACCACTATTTCAAACAAGGCCTCAAGCCTATTCCTTATATTATTCTATACGCGCGGCAACCACAATATTTTTCCCTTTTATTATAACTATACACAGGCTAAATAAGGCCGCGCTAAACAACTTAATCCACAAAACTAAAGTTAATAAAATTAAGGGCTCTAAGTATAATAACCTTCTCTATACCAACAAAAAGACTCTACTTAAATTTACCCGGAAATATCTATTTAAGACAACCGATAAGTGTTATATATCAAAGTTATATAATCTTAAGATTAATATAGAGATAGTTAAGACTATTAATAACAATTCTGACGCCTATAACTACCTCACAGACTTCCTTAAAATAGCTAAGGCGGCCTAAGAGCTTAAACTTTGGTAAGTCGGGAAGGGCGAATATGTCGAGAGTGTGGCTGATGGCGGCAGGGCTCTTCCCACGTCGAGACTGCGCGGCAGGGCGGAAGACGTTGTCTAAACGGCGCGACGGCACGGAGGCCTCGGGGCCCCCGCGCCTGGCGAAGCTCACGGCGCAGACGTCCGAACGGCGGAGGAGAGAAAGACGGGCGCGGATCGAATATAGCGTGAAGGGCGGGTGCGGCTCGAAGGAGCGAGAAATGGAGGAGACTGACGGAGATGGAGGCGGCTGGAGGAAGACGGTTGAGGCTCGTTGTAATGGTCAAAGTCGGAGGAGCGTGGAGGCGAAGAAGATGTCTAAGTCTGAACTATAGTCACGTGACCCAAAGGTCGTTAGCAGAGAGCGAGGGGACCAGTCTAGCTTTCGCAGTCAATACTAGTCAAATTTCACAATACAAGGCCAGCAGCCCGCCCTATTTATATATATTATAAAGATTTAATAGTTTATTAAGTCTACGGGGGGGGATAGAAGCATAGGCCACCTAGAGGTCACGTGACCCCAGTTAGCAGCCTCCTTAGCCTAGGCCACAGGCCCAGCCTGGCCAGGCTCACTCTCCCTACTTCACATCAGAGTCAGCTAGCAATACAGCGGTATTGCCCTCTCCACAGGATGCCTCGGCAAAACGGACCTCAGAATGCTTGATCATCTGAAATGGTTTAGCGAGCGGCGAATTCGTCCCATCCTTTTGCATTTCTCAGCCTATTAGCTGTGTCGGGATTGTTATATACAAGTATTGGTTACAAGGATTCGGTTGCCGGTCCTTGAACTGTTGACCTTAAGCCTTGCTGTTCGGTCTTCTTTTGAGGTAGAAGTAATACGTCCCAGCATTCTTGAGCTCCTTATTATCCATGGCGCCGATAACAGTATTTTCATCGACATATCGGAACGCGTCGATGATGGGGTACTTGTCGTAAACCATCGCCGCCGTGACTACTCCGCGGAACTTGACCTCACGCACCTGTCGAAAGCGTTAACTACTAGGCAGAGAAGTCTGTTCGGTGACTTGCCCTGGCATGACCGTACTGCTCAAACCAAGACCGTTTCCCGTGTTCTCCGTAGAACATAATAGGATCAACATCGTCTATGGAACGAAAGTCCTTGCCGGCCCATTTGAAGTCGCGAAGTGTTTGGTGGGTGGGATGGCCGGTATCAAAACTTCCGCCTTCCCACTGACCGATGAGAAGATCCGGCGGGACAGGTTTCAGCTGGTCATAAACCGCCGCGATGGTGGCCTCTTCGATGTGACCTCGGGCCTCTGTGAGTTGATGAAATTGCTGTTCGGGTCTGTGGCGCCTGTTAGCATCCCCGCTGTTTCATGGGAATGTCAGGATACTGACGTTTTCGCCATTCTGTGTGTGTGGTCGAGTCAAATGCTGATGTTTGAATTCAATTTACAAATACATTGTTAATCCATCTCGCCTCCTTTATATGTCAATCAACACCAGCATCCACAAAGAACTCGCAAGACGGCTGATGACGTTTGGGGTATTGACGAGGGGTTGCGAGTCAACTGCCTGACCCCACTCTTGACTCGGTACTACCCTGAGGGGATTCGTCCCATATGACCTGGTTGCCGAAACAGGAAATCGGAGAAACCCTGACTCGGCGTGTCTGAACGCGGGAATAGCACGGCTTCGAGGAAATTACCCACTTGCGAGGCCAAAAGCCGTCTCCGAAACCTACCTATCCTACCGGTTCGCCGACACATCGGGCCTCGGCCCCGCGATTGTGGGGATTGGCCCGGGTTGGCTAGCTGCAAAGACGGAATAAGCAAGTACAGTCACAGTGTCAGAGAATTTCGTGGGTGTTGCTCGTTGCGCAGTGTCTGCTTGTCACCTGCTAGCCGTCCTGTACCGCCCTCGGTCCCTTCCGTCCTGTCCCAGATGTTCTTTTCTCACCCTCTTCATCTGTATTTGTTAACTCGTGTTGTTCCGTCTCAGGCAGACGTATGATGAACTGCGCAAGGAAGAGAAATGGGGCTGGGTACCTATATTAAGTCCGTATTTAGAGTTCGTCAATTTAAAAAAAAATCGGTCTTGAATCAACGTAGTAGCCACATTGAGACTCTACCGGAGAAAGGTGTGTGCGTGCTGATAATAAGTCCTCGAATGCTGCATGCATGCGATTGACCACACTTGATGTCCGACCTCAAGGATAGATTACCTCCTTCAACCAACTTCAGCTCTGTTAAAACTTGACAACATGGCAACGCAAGTTTCACAATCGACAGCACGGTCAAACGAGCTCCAACTCGAGAAGCTACCGATGGACGTTCTTCTTCTTATCGTGGACAAGCTTTTCGAAAACGAATTCTACGACGAACAAGACTGGCAAAGTTCGAGCAGAAGCGGATATGACTGCAGAGACTGGGTCTGCTTCGATGAACCATACAACGCGTTCAGCCACTGGAAAAACGTGGCCCGCCTAGCAGCCACTTGCAAGGCCATGTACGCCCTCATTGTCCCAATTCTCTATCGCAGGGATGTGATAGAGAATTACTCATCGGCACTTCTGCTGTCGGCCAAGAACGGCAATGCTGACGGAGTCTTACGTTCACTACAATATGGCCATGCAGACATCAATATGGAAGACCACACTGAGCTCCGGTACTACATTGACGCCGATGGTATCTCTTATGGAACAGGAGAGCGTTGCAGAGAAGGCATCACATCGTCGCTCACTGCTCTGCAGTTGGCCGCCTACTATGGGCACCATGAACTAGTTGACCTATTGTTGAAATATGGTGCCGATGTTCAACAAAGAGCCGACTTGGGACTTTCCAGTCTAGGTCATGAGTTTCTGCCAGACTTTTCGGATCCAGGCTATTGTTTCGACTGGAGAGGGATGTTTTCTCATACCTCAGAAGAGGCTAGGAGAACTTTCAACACCAATATGTCGTCATCTTTAGGGGCAAATGCGCTTTTCTTTGCTCTCAAAGGACAAAATCCGTCCTGCAGCGGTAGAATCCAAGGGGAAAAGGTGTCAGCAGATGTAACTGGAGTGCGCCTGACTATGACCAGGCGTCTCCTTGAGGCCGGGGCGTCACTCCTGACAAGAGAACGAGGATCAGTCCATGCTTTGCATCAAGCATGTGCTTATGGGGATATCGATGTTGTGGAGTTTCTATTGAAGCACAGGGGGGTTGACCCTAATGTGAGGGACAGCAATGGAAACACAGCCTTGCATTTCATGGCTATGCATCTGAAAGAAATGTATAGAAACAACTCTGACGAGCGAAGCCGATTGTTTGCAATTGTCAGATTATTGGTGGAAGAGGGCGCCGACATTGACGCAGAAAATAATGCAGGACAAAGGCCATTGAATTTGGCTCTTCACTGGCAGGCAGCAAGGGAATTATCATTTATCCTCACTGTAGAGGGGGCAGAGTTCAATGAGGAGGCCTTGAACTCTTTCCGTGGTCAAAGAATGTCAGAAGCGGATCGAATGCTACTGTCAACTGCATTCTGGGGCGTGGACCAGGGCGAATGTTGTCAGACAGACTCTGGCTGCGCACCTCAGCCACCGTGTTCAGACAGAGCAGAGCAAGATGAATAGCCTGGCAACACTGCAATTGTCTAATTCAAGACTTGAGAACCACTCCTGGAGAAATTGATACTGACGACCATGGTAAGGTTCGGCTCATATGGAGGTCAATGTTTCAGACTTGCAGAGTTGCTGGAAATGTTGCGACAAAGCTATTTCTTCCCGTGTCCTCTTGCACGTGAACTCTGGTTTGTCAGGCTTTTCCTGAGAAATGTTCAGCCTGGAAGAGGGTTTCTTATCATTCTCTCCTTTTCATTTGATTGATGTCTTCACATTACTTTGTGTGTCAGGGAGACTCAAGCAGATAGCCCTTCACTTTGCTTCTGCTTTTTAGCATCCTGGGAAGCTGAAAGGTCAAGGTGAAAATGAGATATCTCTTTGCCTCCAGGTGCTGCACCGAGCCAATTGATTCCAAGGTCTTCCATCTACGTCTGTATGTCAACGGCAGCCTGCATTTGCAAAGGTCTTAGCCCTCTTTTCCTTCTGATGTTTTCGGCCCGGAAAGGCACGTCCTGCTTCTATTTGCCTTCCGTTTGTTCAAACTCAGGCTGCCTTTTCTTGCTGCCTGAACCGAACCTCCTTCTCGACTTTATGAGGCATCTGCTCCTCCTCCCATTCTCCCCTGGCATCTCAAATTCTCAATCCCCACCCCCATCTTCCATCTCTTCTTGTTTCTCACCTCCCTCTCTTCCACTTCTTACCATCATTCTTTGCATTAAGTCTCCCCGTCGTGTGTTTGAGCAAATCACACACGGGATTACTCCGCGTGCGACCCGCGTGGTTCCCCCTGCTTACCTGCTACACAGCTGACCACCACGGCCGGCGGGATCTGCCTTGGATTTCTATCCGTTTTTCACTCCCATCCGGCCTCTTGCGGCGTCTTCAACATCTGCGTTTCGCCACCAGACATTACGAGCTGTTGTTGCTCTGAGTCGATACCAACCTCTCGTAGATGTTATCCATCCGTCTATTTGTCTGCCGCTAATAGCTGTGCGAAGGGTCAAACGCCCTCGTAACTTTTCAACATCGAGCTTGATTGCGCATTTGTCCACCTGCCTGGTCTCCCGACGATCCATTGCACGGTCCGCATCCGAACTGACTGACACTCGCCGGGTCACATCTGAGTCATAGTATTGCTCCGATTTGTGGTTTCGAGACGATTTCTTCCGGCTGCGAGGTACTCAATCATGATCTCGACTGGCAGATTGGTCTAACCATTTTGTTTCGGCACTCGCGCTCGCGGCAGAACGTGCTCTCACACCCGTTGGCCCGGTAAGATAATTGTGTACTTCCACCTTCTTGCTGATCTCTGAATAGCTCCTGACTGACCCCTCTTCTATGAAGCAGCAGCTGACAAAATCGTGTTGTGTTACGACTACCAAGATAACCCTCAACTTCTCCGTCCGAAGCAATCTATTCCATCGGCGTCCTTCATCGTCGGTATCCTTCATCATCGGCGGACTTGGTCACGTCTGCCTTGTCTGCTCCACCGCACCTGATACGACCTTCTGTGACTGTGCCCGTCTGTCACTAAGCTTTCCATCGGCACATACTGAATTTCTATCGCTGCCGCGTGACACCACTCTTTCCGGACAGCAGTAGCCTTTTCCAACGTCTGTCTGAGTAGGTCTTTTCTACACTCATTACATACTCGTATGTGAACTGACCGAGACTGCAGTTTCTACCATAATCACGATGGCGACACAATTCGGAAAGCAGTCTTGCCTTGCAGATCCGGTGACGCTTCGCAAGATTAGAACGGCGACATCGCTTATGCAACTTCTTGATTGTGCCAGCACCGCACGGGGCACCATCCAGAACCACGGAGAGCAGGTGGATGGACAGGGCCTGGAGTTACGAAGGCTTTACAATCTCCTCGACCATCTGGCCTACTTGATGGTCCGCGACTACGAAGTGCTTTCCATCTGGCCGAGAGCGAACCAGTGCGGTCTGTTTCAGGAACACCGACTGGAAATGCAGAAGCTTTCGGCTTTGGTCATTTCTGTCAATCCCAGACGGGACGGTCTACAGAAAGTAGATCGCAAGAATTCACCCCTTGTTGTCGATCCAATCATCAGACCTCCTGCAACAACAGACCTGTCAAAAGTTTTGCGACAGGGAAACGGCATCGGCTGGTTCATTCTATCTCGGACGCAACCTCTCGATGAGCGAGGCAAGTGGACCTGGATCAACTTGTCACATGCGGATCACTGCAGCAATGTGTACCAACTCGTTAACGAGATCCGGAGAGCCTCCAACAGTGACAAGGAACCAGCTATCATGGCACTTAACGATTACATCTGTGCGATGTCAGTTCGGAGAATCAAGATGAGAAAGACGGACGGTTTTGAAAGCCGAAACTTCTCTGAAATTCTGCTGAAATCGCTCATCGATCTTCAAGCTGTCTATTCCGCGTCCTCGGCGGATCCACAGGGAATCAATGGCCTTCCCTTCGTAAAAGGAGGTCCTCCAGGCTGCGCCACGCTTGAACTTCCTGGGCGAGAAAGAGCTATCACCCAGCCAGAGCAGCTGGAACTTCTTGAGATCATTTCGACCCTACCACCAGACTTCTTCCAGCACGGGACTGGACCTTGTATCAATTGGAGGCAATCATCTCTGAACCCTGCGAACGTTTACAATCCTCTTCTCCCCGCAGGTGTCAAACAGGTGATGTACGACGAAGAAGGCCGACGTAGCTTTCATGATATCTGCAGGACTCTTGTGGCTGTCGTTGGTTACAGTGTGGATCAACTTTCGAACAACATCAATGATGCAGTGTCTTTAAACTCGACCCGAGATGGTCGAGCAGCTGCCAAAGTGCTCAGCACAGTTCGCAGGTTCCAGTATATCAGCATGCTGTTGAGCCGGTTCCGGTCAGACTTTGAGGTGATCTGGCAGTCACACTTGGCGTGGATTGAAAGTATTTGTGGCAACGAAACTAAGCACACCTACAAGAAGAACGAAAGATCTCGAAAGAGTTACCACACTACACAGTCCATCACGACGCCCACCCGGACACCCGTATCGGTGTCGCGTCACCTCTCAGGAAGCACACTGCCGTCATATCGCAGCTCATCCAGCCGCAACCCATCTACCTCTGGCGCCCGCCCCCCTGCTTCTGGGCCTGGCACGGGCTCTTCTGGACCTCCAAGGACTGCCGCACCCAGCCAACAGTCTGGACAAGCTCCTCATCTGGCACCTCCGGTCTTTTCAGGAGTTCCTTACTCAACAGCTTTTCCTGGCTTACAGCCACAACCCCCACCGAGTGGACAGCAGGGCATTCATCCGCCATTCCCTGGACAGATCTCTGCCTTACCTTTCTCTGGCCAGGGAACACACACAGCTCCTGCTACGTCTGGCTTTACATGGCCAACGATACCACCACAGTACACTGCTGGAGCCCAGCCGCAGCCTACCGAATTATCCTCCGGTCTGTCTCCGAAGCGTTTCATGCAGAATCCGCTGTTTATGACCCATCAGCAACCACCTGGGCCACCACCGAGAGCAACACGAGGGTTTGCGCAGATGGCCAACCCCATGGATCCGGAAGCGACGTTGCGAGAGCAAATCTTAGGGCCTAGTGGGTTTAATCGCATGGACATGAGAGACAGTGCCAATGCAACTCAACAGTCACCATTAGCCTCGCATCAGTCTGGTGAGCGCCCACCGAATCCTCTGCGAACAGCGGAAGAAACAGGTTCCCCTCTACCGCGTGGCTCTTATGCCCAGGCAGCGACAAGAAATGTCCGAAAGGGGAAAGAAAGAAAACGATTGAACGATAATCCAGACGACGAACCCAAGCCGGATCCAGAATTGGCAACCGTAGATGACTTTCATAGACATCGCAGTTGGGCACAGGCTGCAGACTTGTGGCTCGGAGGTCTTTGTCGTCAAGCCGACGCACTTCGAGCATTGTCTGTCATTGATGCCGATTTCGATCGTTTCTATGCTCGAGTGTCGGTGGGACTCCACTGGTTTACTTGCAATCCAAGATGGCCTTTGACGACTCTGACTTCAAGTTCTCGTTCAACACGTTCCTCCAGGACTTCAAAAGGCTTGACGGAAAGGTTTTCACTAGCCAAGAACGGGACATCATAATTCAAAAGATCGGTAAGTTGAGTGTTGATCGCAAACTGACACACGCCCGAGCTGGTGTCTGCCACGCAGAATCGATCACATTCGCTTTACACTTCCTTGCAAGAGAGAATTGGGACACGATCGTGGACAAGTCGAAAACATTTTCGGTCAATGATCCTCTGCGGTTGCCAGACCAACAAGTTTGTGCCAAATTCAAGGATCTTCCGGCAGTCCTGGCAGTTTCCAAGCGATGCTGCCCGGGCTGTAACCATTTTTTCGGTCTCTGACTCGAGAAAAATGGTAACCCTCAGGTGCTTTTCTCGGGAAACCACTCTGATTGGTCGGCTTTTTCACTGCCATCGTTCACTCCCCGCGACATTGCGGAAGAGTTGTACTCCCGCATCGCTCTGGATTTGGCCCTTCGACTTGAAGAGCTCATTTACCCCGACCGCATTGCGAAGACCGGCCCCAGTGGTGGAACTGTGCCCAGCCTACAACACCTGCGATTTCACCGGGACCAGGATTTGGCCTATCGGTCCGTCGTTCCTTCAGTCGAAAAATCGACGGAGGCCGCTCCGGCGGGTACCGGCCCCACAACGGATCAGCGTCCGGGTCCGTCTGGTTCAGCGCCTACTGCTTCCGGTTCTGCTCCAGGAGCCTCTGGTCGTGTCGACAAAAGAATGGCCTCCACCGAGGTGCCGCGGGGCGCCATAGTTCCGGAGAAGATGGCAAAAGAAGCCAAGCATCGTCGTTAGGACCGTTTCCATTTAGGAACATGTCTCTCGTCTCTGTTTGCAGCGTCTTCACGGTTCCCGATCTGTTTCGCGAGCGGGACAACGACTGACGGGGAAAAGAAGAAATGAGGCAACCTGTCGGGAAGGGAAAGTGAAAGCGATGCCCTTGTCCGAAGGGGTTGCTATTGACGGCAGATGGAGATTTCGTGTGACTGGGCGGCGTTGTGATTTAATCTTCATCATAGACGTGGGCTGAATTCGATGTTTTCTTTGAGTTTGCATACAAAAGGAGTTAAGAAAAAAAAAAAACCCCCTTGACCACCTTGATCATCTCAGAAACATGTTTTGACAACGAGGATGTCTGCTCTTGATTTGATTCCATGTTTTTCCAGTCTTCCTGCCACCCTGATAAAAGGTGTTTGCCAACAAGGGCTGTCCTGTTTCGTTTGATTTTCTTTACCTCTGCTGCTACATTCCATGACAACATAAAGTCAAAAGTCAGCCACATAAACATGAACGCCATTCTGGGCATCAATCTTCTGCTACCTCTGGATCCCAACAACTTAATCCATACACAGGTGTGAACTTCCACATGATGAGGCATCTCCGCAACGAAAGCAACGGAGAAAGTTGTCTCCCATAGGCATATAACTGTCGCCTCTCATGCCGGGACGAACAACAATCTCGGTGCATCTCATCCAACAACACCGATCAAACATCGTCAGCTCTCCGAACGTCAGCAATCAGACTGGCAAACCAGTCTAGAAAGCCACGCACACCAACAAAAGAACCACCGACCACCCCAAAAGCCTCGTCTCTTCACCAGACTACCACATCCAACATGAAGGTGACTACTCTTCTCGTTGCAGCCATCGCCCTCGCCGGCTCAGCAATTGCGGGCCCCGGAGCGGCCTGGGGCGGCGCCGCACCCCAAAACGAGAGGCTTGACCTCACGAAACTCCCCGACTGCTGGGAGAAGTGCATGAAGGAGCAGAACTCCGTGGCAAAGCCCTGGGACATCAACACGATCTCTGTCAAGGACTGGTGCCAGGACAAGTACTTCGTCATTCAGTACTGGAAGGCCCTTCATCTTCGGAACTGCATCCAGCGGACATGCCCCCAGGGTAAACCTGAGGTACACGATAAGGCCAGAGAATGGCAGAAGAAGCAGTGTGATCCTTGGCGCTGAGGAGGTTACAGGAGCAAGGTTGGAGAGTTGGAGAGATAAGTGTCTTGTGCGCATAGAATGGCACATGAAGATGTGGCGGTGAAAAGATTCACCAATCAAAGGAACATCGTCAGAGGTTCGTGACGTATTATTACCAGGAGTATAGCAGGGTATGAAGCTCTGCTCTCTGACTTGTGCTCAGAGTCTCATTTGAGTATTTCAGGTAGACTGAGTAGCATCAATCATACATCCGCATCGCGAAAACCTCCAGGCGCTGCATTGCCACAGCGAACGCCTATTTCCTCTCTCGTGAAACCATGTCATGCAATTTCCTGCCTTGCTCTGTACGAATGAGTCTCGCAATCTTTAAGCTTGTCATCAGATTTCGATGCCAGGTACCGTCTTGGGACACTCTGTTCAACGTTTTGTCAGCGAAAAAAGAAAAGTCTGCCCATTTCGATAACAGCCAAGACTTGCCTTGATTTTGCATTAGGACGTGCGAGGCTTTGGAACGTCGCCAAAGCTAAGTGAGACAGCAGTTTCTTTCCCTGCAGGTTTGATTGTGGTATTCATGGTACTGCGTCACTGTCAGTCAGTGTTGTGGGTGAAGACTTGACTGCTTACAGAAAACACTCTTGCAACTCCAGTAAGGCCTGATTGAAGGGCAACAGAAAGGTCGACTGATTCCATTCCGTCACAAATTCGCAACGCGGCTGAAATTTATGTGCAGCATGCAGCCACGGTGGCTATTCGCTGGCGCAAAACTTCGCTTTTTCCTGCGTGCATTGAATCCGGTTTTGGAGATCACGCTAAGCTAGCCCCAGGTGCGGCCGCTCCAGTCAAAACGGTGTGGACCAGAGGGTTCCATGGCTGGATGGATTCGTGAGCCGAAGTCCAGGTGGGTGGTGACCAAAGCGACATCAATCCCGTTCATTCGACGGAAAGATTGAGATCCAGTGGTCGAGTTGGCCCGCTTGCCGAGAGTTGTTCCTCTTCATGTTACTCCAATGCTGCAGAATGACGGAAGGGTTTGAGGATTCCCTCGACAAGCGTCGAGGTGTGTGCTCGATTTCCAAGTTGGGGGTGACATGATGACGAAAAGCCGACAATGTGCTTGGACACTTTTTCTCCAGCTCCAGAGATTTGCGAATGAGGGTTGGTGAAATAATGATGCCGATGCATGCAGACGATTGTTGCGATTTCGAAGTTCTGTCGCATGGATATCCCAAGTGATGCCTGGCTAGTCTCGAAAGCTCAATTGCCGCCACGGAGACATGCGTGTGGTTTTGCTGATTGCTCGGAAGTTGGAACCCTCTGTTATCTCATGAAAGCACACTAAATGCATCATCGAACACGATCTTCTGGGAGGCTCGCCAGATCTTTTCTGCCAAGGGATCAATGTGCTGGAATCTCATGTAGTCGAAGAGGGTTGTCTCTGTTGCCCTGACAGAAACTATGTGCGACTGATCAGCTGTTCAGATGTGTTGAGACACACTTTGCAGTGGATAAAGTTGCACTTCGGCTCCAGCCGTTGAAAGTGAGGGATGGAGGGGCGTTTGAGCCTCCACCATCTCAAGGATTAAGTATTGTCCGCGTCGAGTGTCTTTGAGTTGATCGCAGTACAAACGTGTCAAGGCAAGTTTGGTGACCATAGGAGGTAAATTCTTCTGTCGCCAAAACCGCCACGGGGATTGAAGCTTGTCCCGTAGGTTTGTGAAAATCGAGTCGCCGCCTTCTGATTAAGAATTTGGAGTTGAAAGGTCGATGCATCAAGCCATCACCTCTGCTGGCCCCGAGACGAATCACAATCGCTTGCAACGAGTTGAGAAATTAGAGGCTCGCCAGTCCCTGCTGCCCCAGAGACGGGCGTGTACGGACCATTGATTGACAAGGGCAAGCACGCCATCCAAGTATTTATACGTCCGTGCCTGTGGGAACTGAAAGAATGGACGTGATTGAAGTCTCTGCTGCCCGAAAAGACTGGAATCTTTCACGCTCAAATCTTTCCTGAGGTTTGTCGGCTGTTTGCTGCCAAAAATGTGTTCCAGGTCTCCACTGCCTTAGAGATGAATCCGAATGAGCACATGTCGAGCTTCATCTATGTCAGACAAGATTCCTGTCTCTCCTGTCCCAGAGACCAACAGCATAAGTGCATGCCTGCCTCTGAATCCTTTCTGTTGTCCTCGGAGTCGATATCAATCTGCCGTTCGTTTGCATGCGAGATCGGGGATTGCGAAGTGGGTGTCTTTGCTGATAGAGACGTTTGTAGATGCGCTGTATTAAGAGAGGATGATTCGTTTCAATGGCCACAGCTTATGCCCCAGTGGCAACACTTTTGGGCGTTCTGAAAACTGGTGATTCACATTCTCCACTGCCCCGGAGATTGAATGACATGCGAACCCTGGAATTGTCGACGTGGGTATTTGCGAACGCCCGCGCCGTAAGTTCGACCGTCAGTTAATGCCTCTGCTGCCCCAGAGACGAAGATAGATAGATGGCGCCATGGTTTGTAGTGCGGTTTGATGGAGAAAAGTGATCCAACTTCTTCTGCCCAAGAAGTCACGAACCATTCGAGATGTCTTTCTGAGTGTTGGAGTCGAGAGCTGTCAAGTGTGACCAAGGAGCCTGGATATCGATGTTTGCTGTTGTAGAGTCACGCCAGACACGAAATGATCGACCTTCTATTGCGAATCTCTGCTGCCCCAGAGAATGCAAGTTGGAAGCTCGGGGGTCGATTTGATGGGTAGTAAACCTTGCAGCTGAATGAGAATGGAAGCCGCGTGTGAAGGTCAGTCGAGGAGGTGATGAGCTCCTCTGGAATTACGGTCATGGGCAATTGGATGAGAGTCCAAGCTTTATGCCGAGACCGGGTTGTAGTGAGCCGGTTCCTGACGTAAGGACCTGGCTGATGCGTTGTCAATGGTTGAGTTGGATATTTTTGAAACCAATTGACAGCATTATCTTGCCTATGGGATGTAGCAATCTTGCTGAGTCCCAGGGCTGGATCGAGTTGATTGATTTTTCGATCAGTTGTCGCGTTAGTTTCGCCGTCTGTTCGATCGCCCAATCGCAATGACGGTTACTAACAGCCGACACCACGTGAAGGTGCGACATTGTCGGCCTGATTTTTTAACGAGGTTTTCTCCTCAAAGTCCAACCAAATGAGGATGGACGGGCGAAGGGACCACACTTCATCAGGGTGTGGTATGTGATATGTGCCTTAAGCGGGGCAGGCTGCGGTGTCTTGACGAGGATAAGCAGGCGGCGGAGACAGGGCCTGTGAGTGATGGATACCGGAGATCAGAGCGCAAAAACCGAGAGCAGGGGCGGCGAGAACGAAGGCAGCGACGCCGATCTAGACGTCGGATGACGTGAAGACTCGGCGCTGACGCGTGTGTACGGGCGGCGGCAACGACAGACCAGACAGACTGTCATCGTCGCTGTCAAAGTCCTCCACGAACTCGCGCCAGGCAGGACCGAAAGGCAAGTCATAGTTCGAGTGGACGCCATACTCCGAGACCCGTCTTGGTTGGACCCAGAAGAGAGGCCAGCTCCAAATGCTGTCACCTAGGGCGGCTTGAGCGTTGCGAAACCAACTCCCCAAATCCCACGGATTGAATGGAACGACGAAACTCGTTCCATCTACTACCATATGCCACTGAGGGCGGGCTTTCCGGTAGATGAAGTTGTGGTACTCGTAGGCGGTGACGTTCTGAAAGGCGAGCATCTTCCATCTCCGGGAAAATGGAGTAAGCTTCAGCCAGACTATAAGAGCGAAGAAGAAGGGCACGAGGACGATCCAAGGGTAGATCGTGCTCCTCCAGACGGGCCGAGACAGAGACCAAGCGATGACCACGACAACGAAGGCGTGGTATAGAAACACGTACACCATTAGGAGAAGGTAGGCCTTTATGGTGGTCAGACACACAGGGACCCAGAGCCATGAACAGTAGTGGTCGAACACTGGCAGGCATCCGCAATCCTTGGCATCGTCATCGTCTCCAACGGCCTCTTTGTGGTAGACGCGGTCCAGTCTCTCGGCGCCACACAATTGGCAGAAATATGCGCGAGTACCTCTCGAGAGGCGGTTGGCAAGTTCTCGCTGCGGCTGCTGGAAGATGGTGGGATCCCATTGGGTGACACGCTTCGGGCCCATGATGGCGAGGGGAGGCGGGCGCCAGCCGCGCATCCGAATCCGAATTGCCTGGTACCACACGAAGAGGCAGGAGCCAGCCGACAAGAAAAGCAGGACCGAGTAGATGACGATGATGACAATACCCGCGGGCAGGAGCTCCGGGGAAGACGGGAAATCGAGATCATCGTTGAGGAGGCCGGGCAGGATGAGGAAATTGATGGCGAAATAAAACACCACCCAAGACGCGAGGATGTAGCCGAGGACCAGCAGCACCGGGATCTTCTTGGACAAAGCCAAGAACGCCCAAAAGGGCACAGCCACCAACAACACCACCAGCCGCCCCGGCAACGGCTGGCTGTAGCCGTTGCCGTTGCCGGCAAGGCGGGCCAGGAGTCCGGGCATCGTGACGGGCGGCGCGGCACGGCGAGGAATCTCCCAAACGCGAAGAAAGGCCAAGGCGACGAAGACCAAGGACGGCGAAGACCACGGACGGCAGAGAAGACCGGAGACGACGTCTGCGTTGGAGAGGCGGCGGGAGCGGCGACGGGAGCAGCGGCGACAGCGCAGAAAAGAAGAACGGCACAAGTGCTCAAGAGATTTTTGAAAAAACGAACCAAAGTCAGGGCAGTCAAATTTGATTTGTTATCTGTCAAAAGGTCAGTAAACCACTCGCAAGGGGGCCTATTTCGGGTCGTCGACGAACCTCTCTCGAAAGCACAAAGAGGGAAGAAAACAACAGGAGAACGCGACGCGGCAGAAATTCAGATAAACCTGGGACGCGGGGCCTAACGCGAGGCAGGTGGGAGTTCGCAGTTGCTCTTTCCTGACTGAGAGAAGGAAGTGGCAAGAGAGGGCAGGTACGTGAGGCAAGTACGATCGAGGAGGTGAGGGAAGGCGCGCCTGCCTTTGCTCGTTGACCAAACCATCCATCGGGGCAAACACAACAAGCGCAAGCTACAAGGCTGGAAACATTCAGGTTGAGCGTGCTTTTATCTAAGTCTATCTGGGTGCTATGTAGAGCCATACAGGCATGCCCGCAAGCCTTTGCGTTAGTCGGCGTGGCCTCTGACCACCGTTGGCCGTCGCGGTGAGAAGGATGAGTGTTGTATCCGGGAGCCAACCTGATCACCTCTCGTCTTGCTCATATGATTGCCCTTGAAAGCATCTGTAAGCCAACGAAACTTTCCCGGTCTGTCCAACGTATAATTAGCAGGAAGTCTGCAGTCAGAACATTGCCAGAAGCTCATCAACAACTTGGGTATGTTGCTCAAAAAGTCTCAAATTCCTCTTCTTGGGCGGTGAGCATCGCCCGGAGTCGAGACGGGGTTCACGTCAGCCGCGCGGAGTCAGGGCAGGGTCGGGGGACTACTTTGTATTCGTTACTGGGGGCAGCGTGGCCCGACTTCTAGGGACAACAATGTGAACGAAATCTAGTATGCGGCCGGTGTAATGCGAACTTGTAGCCAGAATCGCAGCAATCCAATACTCTAGAAGAAAGTCTGAGGTGCATGAAACATCACGAGAGGTTTAAGTGAAGTGGAGGGAAACAGAAGAAAATGCACTTGGAAGAGACTCAGCACATCTCCCACAATGGGCGTGGCAGGGCCGTGTGCTTCTTCGGTGCCGATCGCTGGCTCGTCTCCTTGACGGTCACGTAAACCACCCGGCGCTCCGGGTTGCCCGTCGTGACGGAGCGGGATTCGAGGCCGTAGTAGTCGGAGATGGAGTGCGTCAACCATCGCCTATACGCGGTTAGCAGGCTGTGACACCCCGAACTCCGTCGGAGGACAACATACTTGAAGGATGCACTCTCGTCATCCCCCAGCGAGTCAAACACCATTCCGGTATCGACCTTTTCGCTTCCCACTTCCCGCCTTGCCTTCTTCCATCCCTTGCCCGCCGCGCTCATCCCCTTTCTTCCGACGAAGACGATCTCCTCGTCCTCGCTGTCCCCTTCGGCATCGCTCTCCTCACTGCGCTCCTTGAGGAAGTTCCGGACAGGCTCCTCAAGCACACGCACCCAGCCCTTGATGGCCGGCGTGCGCTTGGCCGTGTCGCGCAGGTCGCGAGGTACCTCGCCGATCCCCAGACCGGTGGCAGAGCCGTTCTTGCGCTGCTGCTTCTTGCGCTGCGCCTGCAGCTTCGCGGTCTTGTCCTCGATGCGCTGGCGAAGGCCGGTGTCCCAGAACTGGGCAATGTGGTAGGGGACGACTTGGACGGGGTACGTGGGGTGGACTTCCCAGTCGGTCGGGAGGGGGGGCTGGGCGTTGGGGACGCCGACGAGACGGTCTGTTCACGTCCGAAAGAACGGGTTAGCGGAGGAGTCAGGGACGGGCGATGCGACGACAGCAGAGGGTTGGGGAGAAGCAAGGTTTCAACGGATAAAACGGACCGTTCTCCCATCTACGGCGCTGCCGACTGCCCTCGTTGCCCTTCAACAGCGCCTCCCTCTTCTTCTGGCTATCTCTCCGGCTCAGCGGCCGCCGGATGGGCGGCTGCTGGGCAGCGGGGGGCGCGCCCGTCTCGATCGTGACGGTCGTCTTCTTGACCTGCTCGTCGATGTTGATGGCGAGGGGCGTGCCCGTGCCGCGGGCAATCGGGCTCACGCTCAGCGACTCGAGTGCGGAGATGGTCCATGCTTCGATATCGATCGCGGACGTCGCGTTTTGGGAGGGGTTGAATCCGGCCGGGGGCGGCGGAGTCTGGGACGGGGTCGGGAGGGACGGTTCGGGTGCGGCGGCGGCAGCGGTCGAGGCCTCAAAGTCCTCAGGGGGAGGGACAGCTCCGTAGATAGCCATGTTGGGTGGTCGTGCGGGTTTCGAACGGCAGACGGGCGGTGATGCTCGGATAGAGGCTCGACGGTCGTCGGAGACGCAGGGTGAGGTAGGGTTCAGGGCTGCCGATAAGGGCGATAAGGGCGGCGATCGCGGGGCGGAGGTGGTGCCGATAAGGGACGGGTCGTTCGGAGGGGCGAGCAAATGGAGCGCTGAAGTGCTCCTGTTGGGTGCGGTTTGGATGTGCGTCTGCAATGAGCTGGAGGGAGTCCGTATGGATATCTGGTCCAATGCTCACGGGATGGCGAAGGGGTCGAAGGGGCAAGCGAGGTCAAGTGGGAAAGGATGACGGGCCGGGGTCGTCTTAGCTCCGCGACCAGCGCCATGACACATTCGACTCCGGAGCTTCGGCCAATCACGACGCGAGCGCAAACCACGTCTTCGGCGGGTGAATCACGGGCCATTAATCATGCATTGCGAGTCACCCGCCGCAAACTCTCTGCTAACGTCAACCCTGGCGGCCAGCATTCAAGACACTGCGTGCCTCCTGATTTGACTCCCGAGGCTGTTTTCGTGGAAGATCCAGTGACTGCTCACTTACGGGGGGAGGGACGCGATGAAGAGATGAGTTGGCTTCTCTCCTACGGGAGGTCAGGAGCAGTATCGATCATCAATTGAGACACTTGAGACGGAATGTCCCCCAGCCGCGGTTCTACAAATTGTGACTTCTCACACACCTGAAGGAAACCGCCATCCCTGCTCATCTCCACGGAGGTGCCGCGTGCCCATGAGATCCGCCTTTTTGACCGAAAAGGTGAAGCGACCCAGAATCTCGGGAAATGGCGCCTCTCAAAGCTTATCCGGCTGGCTCATTTGACGACCAAACGACACAGCGGAGAATGAGGGAGGAGGGCCGATAGCAAAAATTGATGCTGAGCTGTCATCCTTTACTTGACCTCCGCCTAGTTTCTCGTCGCCGCGGCAGTGGTTTGAGGTCTCAACATAGGCGGTCTCAAAAAACCTAAGGTACCTAGTAGTAAGAGATGATAATTAGGTACCTTTCTTTGGACTCAGGGCAGCGTTTTATCCAACTGCATGCACCCAAGTGCCTTAATGAGGTATGATAAGGACGCCTGATTGGCTGCCACTAGGTACTAGGTACCTCAAGGCAAGGTAGGTTGCATCGGTCTGTAACTGTTAGTCGCCGCATGAACAACAGTATTTCAACTTCGGAGACTTATAATATGCAGAAGCTCCCGGTAATTATTTGAGTCTTCGCGGCTAGCAACTCGCCTGTTCGCGGGCAGAGACCCATATTTCTCATGGAAGCGAAATGGCGTCCCCGAATCCGATACGGAGTCTGGAATCGGTCAAAGTTGACACCGCAAGCAACTTGCGACGGGCATGAGATATCCACCAGATATGCGTGCCGATATACCCTCTGAAATGCGTCTTATAGTGTCAGGCCATTGCACGATTTGACTTCTGGTTGTTCTGTCACCGTTCACATTCGATTAAACGGGTACCCGTTCCGTCGCTTATCAACGTGTAAGGTGACAAGTCACGAGGGGCCCAGCGAGGGTGAGATAAATAAGCGTCGCGTGAAAGAGAAACGCAGTGGGCTCACGCAGACTGACTTCGACGTAAGTGGCTACACAACGCGACAAATTCCGTTGGAGTTGACCCCGGGAGCCTTGCGTTAGTTGTCTTTGCAAACTTCGTGTCGAGGCGAGGGTGGTCGGCGGGGACGCGGGAGAGTCTTTCGAGCAACCAACAGCTCAACTCAGGATTCACAGACGGGATCCATTCTCAGCCCCAGCACAGCCCGCGAGTCAGACAACCAACCGGTTATCGTGCGGTATTCAGCAATTCGCGCAATGGTCTGATCCAGTTGCGCCGCACACAAGCATAACCAGCTCCCTTGCTCCCGGACCCTGTAATCAGGCTGTGTGTTTGTTGAGCCCCCGCAATCCCCCGGCCTCCCATTTGACGGCGACGGGGCACAGGTCCCGATCCCGCCTTCGCGCATGGGCTCCCGATCGTAAACTTGACGCTATCATTGGCGTTCTGCGTCTTGGAACGGGGAAATGGGCGCAAAAGTCCCGTTTGATTAAAATAGGCTTGCCGTTGGACTGCGGCCCCCGAGGCTCTCTGGAGGGGCAGTTGATTGCTTGAGAAAGCCCGACGCCGACAAGACCACCGCAGGCGGTGAGTCTGCGGTGCGCTCACAAAAGGAAGCCCGCGGCCTCTGTCGACTTCGACTTCGATGGCTGCGTGCAATGCATAGGTTGCTTACACAATCCTGCGAGCTGACTGACCATGGAAGAACGGCGCATCAGTAACGGCCTAGAACAACAGATCAAGCGGAAACCTGTCCAGTCCCGCCAAGCGCCCAGGGAAGACGAGCTGCAAATTTCTTGGCCACTCAGTGAGCCACTCCTCCATCTCGACGACTTTACGATACCGCAGAACCGCAACAACGAGAACGCAAGCGCGGATGTAACCAAAAGCCATGTCGTCCGACACAAAACCTCCCATTTCCGGGAGCACAGCACCGACACCCTGACCCCAGAACCCTACGAGCCGATAACGGAAAAGCCGAGCGACGGAAACCATAAACCGCCGAAACAACCTGGGGGGCTCAAAAGCTCTACTTGGAAGATCATCGATGGCTGGTGGCAGGAGTTTCTGTGCTGTGCAATCGGCATCGCGTCCCTCGTGGCCCTGGCCATCGTCCTGAAGAATTTCGACGGTGAACCCCTGCCCAACTGGCCCTCTGGCATCACCCTCAACACCCTCATCGCTTTCCTCTCGACCATCTCCCGGACAGCCTTCATCATCCCAGTGACGGAAGGTCTGGCGCAGGCCAAGTGGACTTGGTTCAAGAAGAAGCCGCGCCCGCTCGATGACTTTGAGATCTTTGACCAGGCTTCAAGAGGGCCATGGGGCAGCCTCAACCTCCTTGCTCGGACCAAAGGATGGTAAGTCCGGTCGTGGTCTCGGCTCGCAAGACTACTTCTGACACCGCGATAGGTTGGTTGGCATCCTCGCAGCCATTCTGCTCACTTCAACGATTGCAACGTCCACTCTCACGCAGTCTGCAGTTACCTACCCTTTCAGAAACGTTGAGAATAGGGGAGAGGGACTTGCACGTGCATGGCGGCTGGGAGAAAACTGGGGAAATGACTCTGACTGGGTGGCACGTAAGTGTTTGTGGACTTTTCGAGAGTCAGGAGCGGCAGACTTCGGCACTTAAGGATTCGGTACTGATGAATCATCATTAAAATAGTCCACGAGCAGGCTGTTTTGAGAGGGATATCTCTGGGACTTCACACACCAGCGACCGACAGCCTGCCGTTTCGAGAGCCCGAGTGCCGCGCAGGAAATTGCACATGGCCCCAATACAGCACTCTTTCTCTTTGCTCTATGAGAACGAGTAAGTATGTGCCGCGCCGTTGCGTTCTTCAGCTAACGTGTCTTTCGCAGACATCACCCACCTCGTGGAATCGGACTCGGAGTACAACTATGACGCCGTTGTGACACTGCCGAACAACGTCTCAATGACGCTTGGCAGGGGCAATTCGCGATTCACCGGCGCCGAAACCTACCAAATCACTTCTGGGCCAAGCATATCCGACTCGCACGTGCAGCTTCTGAACGCCAGCGTCTTCAACTACTTCGCCATCTACTGGTCCAACCTCCGCGGAGACACGCCCCAGGCCGCCGAGTTCTCCCTCCACTGGTGCATCAACACGTACGAGGCGGAGGTGATGGACAACCAGCTATCCAGGAACCGGACCATGTCCGCCGCCGAGGTGTCGGCCTCCGACACCGGGTCCGTGAAGCACATTACGTCCCCGGCAGACCCGGGCGTGAAGTACCTTTACGAGCTGAACAACAACCGCAAGCTTCAAGACTACCTCTCCCAATACCTGAACGGCCACAGCGCCCCGGGCAGAAGCCACAGGTTCCAGGGGAGTTCCGGTAGCGACATGCTCGTTCTGGCGAAGACGGAGATTCAAAACCGGGACTCCCCGGCGCAGGAGAAGTACGACGAAAGAGTCGTCGCGGAGGAGTCTAAGCAGGCCTGGTGGAAGGCCGTCGACCGCATGTCGGAGAACGTGGCCAACGGCCTCACGAACGCGTAAGGAACCCCCCTCTTTTCACAATCCCCAACGACGCCCAAAGATCTGACAATGGACATCCTGTTGAACAGGTTTCTTGACATCGAATCCAACGTCTCTGGCACATCTTTTCACGACGAGATATACGTACAGGTCCGATGGCCGTGGCTGGCGCTCCTGGGCGGGCAGGTTCTCCTATCCATCCTCCTCCTCGTTGCCATCGTCGTCGAGACGGCGAGGGCCGACATCGACATCGTCAAGAGCTCGACTCTGCCGGTGCTCTTCGCCATCAACGCGGAAGAGAAGACGGAGCTGGAGCGCCGCGTCGCGGAAGGGGAGCCGCTCATGGGCAAGGAGGACCATCGGCTGATGCCCAAGGGTATTGGGGGCGAGCTGCGGAAGGAGGGAGAGAAATGGGTTCTCGCGGGGACAAAATACTAGCGTTGCATTCATCAGCGACTGAGAAAAGGACAATGTTACGATATTTGATGACTTGGAGCTAGCCATGTGGTCCAGTTCAGGGACGTGCATGCCAATGACATGACGAATTAGTTTTTTGAGACATAATTTTCCGATTCGTCTCTATCCAATCTGGACTTGATCATTCTAGCCAATGAAACCATCGATGCCGTCGACGAGACTGTTGATTGGGGAATTGGTGTGGACATCACGTTCCACAGGCCATGCCAGCGAGACACTGTTTGCAGGAGCTCCGAGAGCGATAGCGTCAGACGGTTGCTTTCGGAAACCCAATGACCCATTGCCCCACAGTCTCTTCAAGCAAAATCGTCTTGATATGCTTTCGCCTTCTTGTGGTTGATACTGTTGCGACTTTGGCTAGGGTTAGTCATTGAAGCGGAACTCATGTCGCACCCAAACTAACCACCAAACTAACCAAGAAATCTTAAAGATTTCCTAGCTGACATTCAGAGAAACGCAGTCCCAGGAAATTTGACCTTCCAACACCCTCAGACTCTCTGGTCCTCACGTGGTCTCTGTCACAACTTCCTCAGCCATATTCACTCACACTTGCCCAAACCCCACCGAAAAAAAAAAAAAGAACGAAAATGAAGCTCCCCAACACAGTCACAACCGCCCTCGTCTTCGCATCGACCGCAGCAGCCGCGCCAGCATCTGCACAAGCAGACCCGCTACCCCTCAAAGCCCTCCCCCAATGCTGGCAAACTTGCGTCCAGAAAAACAACGACAAGCTCGACGGCCGGCCCTTCGACATCAACACGGTCAGCAGGGCCGTCTTCTGCCGGGAGCAAGTCTCCCTCTTCCCCGCGTGGAACATGGAGGACGTGGCGGCGTGCGCCGTCAGGAACTGCAGCCGGTCGGAACACAAGCGGGCGTCTGAGTGGTACGAGGCGACGTGTCGGGATATCGTTCCGAGGAAGGAGTTGTAAGCGAAAATCTTGGACTGGTGGCTTCTGGGGGCGTGATTTGGTTCTGAGGCAGGGCCATGGATGCACTTTTAAGGGGCTCGGGCTCGACTTCGGCTGAAGCGGCTGGGTTCAGCCTCGGAAAGCCGACTTCCTTGACAGCAGGACAAATCCGGGGGTTCAATGCTATGAATTATGCTTATTGACTAATGGTGTGTTAAGAATGCAAAATATCTCTGTCGCGCTCCCATACTCAAGCATGTCTGCCAATGACCTCCCCTGTGATGACCTCCTTATCCGCCGTCACGCTGTTGTTGAAGGCAGACACATCTCGAAAGTAGAGTTCCGTTTCGACACCGTCGCCAGAAAGGCCGCTAAAGTGGAAGATCTGGTGTGTCTGTCCTACACCCGACGTGACGGTGTTGTCTCCGTAGCGGGAATAGTTCGCCGTCCCATTCCTGTCCGTGTCGATCAAGCTACCGACCCATTTATCACCATCGGTCTCAAACGCCTCGAGGCCAGTCGGGTAGACGGTGTTCCCTTGGACCTCGAGCTTCAGTCCCTGGTCCAGCTGCGCCCAGAGAGTCAGGTTGCCCTCGGGGAGATACGTGGTCGTGGTGTTGCAGAACAGCGGATAGGAGAAGCTCGTTTGGTAGTCCCATCCAGGAATCTTTGCCGACTCTTGTCCGACCGTCGAGAATGTGTTGATCCCGCCATACCCGTTCAAGTACAGGCCCCCCAGGTTGGAGTATGAAAGGCTCTGCGTCCAGGTGGCCGTGCCGTTGCCTTTCTGCGTGCTAAGCCGCGAGGTGATTGCAAACTCCCTCTTCACAGATACCGAGTAGTCGAGCGTCGAGTTGAAGCCGGTGGAGTTCTGCTTGATCGTCTGCGAGAAGGCGATTGTCGGGTCTTCGTTGGCGGTCGCTCCCAGGACGCCCGTCGTGACGCTGCCCTCGTCGTCAAGCCAAAGGAACACCTTGCCAACAAGATACCAACTGCTTTCGCTTGTATTCGACAGCGAGGCGCTCGAAGATCCGTCATCCACCAGTCCAATAACCTTGATGCTGAACGTGTGGTTCTTGCCATCGCACAGCAACGGCAGCCAGGGGCTGATGTCAATCTCATGATCCCGCAGATCAAACGCGTCGATTCCCACGATCGGGCGATGCAGCTGCGGCACCACTCCACCTGTGAAGATGGTCGGGTACGGCCAGTGCACGCCGGCCAGCTGTCCGTCAATCAGGACCTGGACCTCCCGGAACGGCGAGTAACCCGGGTACGAACCGACGTCGGCCTTGAAGGCGTTGACAGCCGACTGCGGCACGTTGCTCCACCAGAACTCGTCGTTGCTCTGGGCTTTGACGTTGACAGAGAAGACGGCGCGGTTCACGTTTCGGGGAAACTGGAGCGAGATGCTGGCGTTCTCCTCGGGATACGTCCAGAAGCTGGAGGCGGCGGGCGACTTGAGCGCCGAGACAGGGAGGATCAAGTCGGCGGGAGCTTGGCCGCCGCTCAGGACGGGACTCTTGAAAAAAGTCGCAGTGAGAGTGGAGTTGAGCAACCCCGTGTAGATGTCATTGACGACGTTGTCGAGCTGGAAGATCAGAGTCTGCGGCTCCTTCCAGAGGGAGAGGTACGGGGTGACGTCCTTGAGCCAGGTCCAGGTGATGCCGTACGCAGTCGGCTCGGCGGTGGAGGTAGAAAAGACGTTGATGTCACCGAGGTACACGGTGCCCCAGCGGTCGAACTGGCGGCCCTTGACGTTGACGGTGAAGTTGATGACGACGTGGTCAAAGTCGAAGTCGGGCGGGGTGTAGTCTGCAATGAAGGGAGAGCCGTAGCTGGTGGCGAATTGGTGGTCCATCAGCGTCACCGTGACGGCTTCACCAGACGGCTGGAGCACGGGCTGGGCGACCTGGAAGCATTCCAGCAGCGGTGTCGTCGCGGCTGGCGGTGCGGGGGCGGTACTGCTCGCCGCCGTGTCCATGTCGTACGCAAGGCGGCCGATCTGTGCCAGGAGATTCTCCTTCTTCTTGCTAGGGGCTCGGGTGTCGATGTATCTAGGGTCATGGTGGTTGTCGGGCTGGACCTGCAAGATGCCGCAGACTGAGGTCGTAAGCAATCCAAGCACGAGCGCCCTCAACAGAGGCGCGCCCGGGCAAACGCCCGAGAGCCAATTGCCCGCTCTCGCCATCGTGAGTTCGGCGACGAGTCTCGGGCGTGTGGTCCGGCGATGCTTCAGCGCAGAAGGGTGCAGGAAGCGCGGTGTTGTTGGGAGGTGGACGAGCTCGGCTTTTTGAGCTTAGCGCCGCACGGGCGATGTCGACATCCGGGCGGCAGTCCGGCAGTGCGGAGATGACGCTGCAGCGGGGCAACCGCCCGCCAAAAGCGGAAGGTGACGCCCGGAATCCTCCCCCACCAGCCCGGCCCCGATAACATGAAAGCTTAGCCCGCGACAGAGACGGCATGGGTGCTTGCAGATGGCGAACTACGCAGTCACTTCATATCTCCATCCTTGTTGCAGAAACCCAATTGCACCACCAATCATCATCTGCAAGTTGCCGAGGTCTCTGGCCGGCGTTGTTGATCTTGACGATGCTATGCAGGACCTGCCAGAAGGAGAATCGCGATGTAGTCAATCAACACGAGTACTGCGGAACTAAAGGGCCAGAACACTCAACTCTAGCAACACCAACAGTTGTTGATCCAGATTTCAGATAAAAGGTGCCGATCATTGAGTCAAAAGGGTGCCAGATAAGAGGCAACCGGCGTCCAAAGCAACGAGGCGTCAATCCTCCATGTCACGAAATCATACAATCTTTGAGCATGAGAGAAGTCGGCGGTCAAATGAGAGTTTAAGGGTGTATGGATGAGTCACTACCATGCGGAATAAGCATCTCACAATGAATGCGCTCCAGTTCACGAGTAGGCGGGCGAAAGCAGAATCTACCAGGCACCCAGAGAGATGCTCTGATTCCAGTGTGATAACCTAATCATGTCTCTGGCAGATATGATGGCCACGAAGAGAGCTGTAAGACTTCATTGGGTGTTGCGGATGCCCAGAGTTCGGAACAACCACGGTCTACAGCCAAAACATGAACATGGAATCAAGCTTGCGCCTACACCTCCCTCTGCAAAACTTCCATGATCTTTGGCGCCCCTACGAGATTGTTCAAAATTCTTCATTCTATTCGTTTGAAGCATCTAACAAAGTTTATGGTGGGCGTGGGACTAGGAGAGATATGTGCACTTCATCGGAGATACCTAAAGCTCAAAGATATATGAACAGCGCAAACGAAAAAAGTAATATGACGGGATTGTCAAACTAGAAACAGGACAGGAATTTATGCCTGCGACTTAACCATACTTTCAAGTGTATATAATTCGATTTACTTCAAATCTCGCACAACACAACACGCTAACCATGCAGTGGCCATTCGGACCGCAGTCTGGGCACGACCCGACCCAACCCTACCCTCAAACACAGATGGGAACCGAGGGTGTCCACCGTTATTACATTGCCCCGACGGTGACCACCTTGGACGAAGAATATCGAAACTGGCTTGGAAACCAGCCAGATACACGAGAGAACCAGCAGCTTTTCCTAGCAATCGTCCTCCAAAACTTCCACCTTCTGGAGGCCGTGGAGTTGCAAGCCGTGCCGGGTCACTACCATGGCCTCGTAGTCTCATATTGGCCCCAACATCCACCCAGCCCACAGCCATTATCCTGGACCTTTCACGACGCTGCACCAGCAGGCATGGAGATGACGGGTGTCGAGATTCCTGACGTCGAGATGACCGACGCGGACCAGCCGCCGGCGGAGAGCTCACAGACGTCCGAGTGGCCCCGGAGCACTCGCGCGGCCCCCTGGGCGAAGCAGAAGACGGCAAAGTCGAAGCGCCGCAGGTGGCCTCGTAAGAAGAACCTCCGGAGCAGCGGACAGACGCAAACGCGGTCGGTTCGCAACGACCGGAGAGCGCGTGGGGATGCCACGCCGAGTTCAACAGGCTACTCATCTCAAGATGTCATTATGGATGATCTGGTGCAGACGTTCGACGAGATGGACGTTGATGAATAGGAACCTTGGATGATGGACTTGGACTGTGTGGTGACTTAGCACGGCCCGACCCGATGCATCAGCGGGTCGCGTATCTGGCCACCCGGGGCATATGAACGGTGCAGCGAGAGAGAGGTCTACCATCACCTGCGGCGCAGTAGGGCTGAACTGACTTAGCAGTCACCCCAATAGATCCGCCTTGTAATCGACATACTCGAGAGTTCGGGTATTGAGACCGTTGGCTGGGCCAGGATCGGCGTGGGGGTTGCCGGCTCTCGAATCCATACCTCCACATGTAACGAGTTGTTCATTAGAGCAAGACGTAGAATGGAAACCACAAAACCACACATATTCACATATTGACCGGAAATGTGCCGTGCTTGCTTGCTTTCACATAGGGCCAGGGAGCACTTGTCAGAGTGTTTGTCTCTTGTTCATTATCATGTTACTATATTCTCGTTTCGTCCACATTACCCCCCGCTCAAGGCAGGCAGGAGAGGAAGTCGCCGAGTCTGTCCAGAACCGGCTGCTGCTTCTCCTTGGGCGCGGTGGTCTTGTCTTTGGAGTCACCGACGCTAATCGAGATGTAGCAGCCCTTGGTGCCGACGACCTTGTTCTCCTCGGGCAGGCGGTCCTTGCTGCCGCAGGTGCCGACGTCCGGGCCGGAGAAGATGCCGGGGTTGATGCGGCTCAGCACCCACTTGAACTGGTCCGGGTCGCTGCACTCGTCGGTGACCTGGGGGAAGTTGACGTTGAGCCAGACCTTCTCGGGGAGGTAGGGGGCGCCGCCGCCGACGATCTTGTCGACGAGGCGGGTGGCGAGCTCGGCGTAGACGGTGCTGCGGGCCGGGACGGGCTCGGTGTTCCAGGGCAGGACGCCGGAGGAGGCGCCGGAGAAGGCGATGGCGGGGATGCCCTTCTCGCCCGAGGCGTAGACGGCGACGCCGACGGTGCCGGACCAGAGGACCGACAGCCACAGGTTGGAGCCGACGTTGGGGCCGGAGAGGGCGAGCTCGGGGGCCTTGCCGTCCCAGACCTCGCCGGCGAACTGGTCGATGCCGTAGCGCATCGAGGTCACGGGGTACGAGTTGACCCAGCGGATGTCCGTCTGGGTCTCGTTGAGGCCGACGGGGCCGCTGTCGGCCGGGCAGCTGTCGTACTGGCAGGTGCTGGTGCGCGGCTGGGGCTCTTCATCGCGGGAGCCTGGGATGGGTTAGTCGGGGGTCCGTTGATCTCAAGGGTCACCGGGGTGAAGACGTACCGGAGCCGGACTTGTTCTCGGCCGGGGCGGAGAGGAGGACCTCGTGGCCAGAGGACTTGAGGGCCTCGTTGAAGGAGCGGATGTACAGCTCAGCCCAGCCGTCGTCGTTGGATTGGACAATGCGGATGCTCTGGACAGCCAGGGCCTGCGCGAGCAGGGCGAAGGTGGTGGCGGCGCGCATTTTGGGAGATGAAAAGAGTGACGATGCAACGAGGAGCGGCTGGAGGGGAGGCTGGGTTGGAAGCGAGTGGCTTGAGGCTTTGAGGCTTGAGAAGCTTGAGCAAACAGGATAATACGACACGATCGGCGGCGGCGGGACAAAGAGTTTAAGTAAACACGAGCGCAACGGCGGATCGAACGACCATCAAGTCCGGCCGCCAAGGCACCACCCCCCTGGTCCGTAGAAGCTCGTCCACGAACCGAACGACGACTGACACGTGCGGTGGGCAGAGGCATCGGTGATCCCCTCTCGTCATCTCGTGCTGCATTCCGCATCCGCTGCACGTCTGCGCTCTGGGCTAGCCGCAGCTGCAGCATGCTGCAGCCGCAGGGCGGCGAAATGATCATCGACTTATTTGCCCATGGTCGATATTGCCTCCCCCCATCGAAAGGGACCCCCGCACCCAATAGCTGGCGTGCACCGCGCGGCGCCCCTGATTCAATGAAACCTGCCCCAAGAGGAGGACCGAACGAACCGAACGAAGCGTGGAAGCTGACAGGAGTCACAGGACAGGCGGGCATTCGTCGGATGGGCTCCGGGTCCTCTTTGCTGCGCGTCCCATTCGCTGAAGCCATCGACACGTGGGCCTTGGCCCCGTCAGAGCTGCGATGCGACTCTTTGGAGATATTGGAGATTAGCCCAGGCGGCCACCGATGCCGCAAGGGGGAGGCAGTGCCGATGGGGAATGCGACCGTGGACGGGAGGGCCGGGCAGGGATGCCGTTGCAAAGCTCATGCCCGTCAGTCGATATTCCCGGGGTGCATGTCCCTCGATGGCCCCTGTCGCGCAGTCGTCGTGCTCCCGCCGGCAGCCGTTTTGGCGCATTCGCCCTCGCCCGCTGCATCGTGATTGACTCGCGAGACTGGATATAGACTGGAGAACAACACGCCCCAAAAGGCTAAAGTGGACAGGCGGTCCAGCAGGGTTCCTTGCGACGAGACGATGAGCTGACAGCTGAGCTTCTTCTTCGGGAAGCCGGCCATCTACTCGCGTCGTGTCAGATTTGATCGAGGACCTCGTAGGGCTCCTCCCGGACTCCTCTTTTTTCCTCAAAAGCTCGCCGTGTCATATATCAGTCGGCCCTCGCCGCGATGCCTGTTGTCCGAAAACTGAAGGCCAAGCCTCAAGCCTCCCGCCGGGCCGCAGCTCTTTTGTCGCAACGAGGAACGCAGTAGTAATTGACCGAGTTCTCGAGACAGCGGCATCCCCGAACGTCGCCCAGCCCTCGCCTCGGCCTCTGCCTGGGCTGTGCTTGCATCTTCGCGCCTCAGCCAGCGGACGGCCAGGGCAAAGCCACACGAGCCCGCCTGAGGCTCGTCTCAAGTGTGGTCGATACTGACGTCAGACAGTGAGCCGATTCGCCCGGTGGTTGTTGATAGCATTCGCGACGTATTGGGCGGTGCGTGGTGTTGATGAGGGAGGCAACATGCTTTTGCCACTACTCAATCGTCCTACCTTTGCTACACGTCAACGTCAGCTGAAAAGTCTCGTTTGACTTCGTCTCATCTTTAATCGCACGTACTGGAACACGAGACAGACGCCATTGACCGTGGCAAGTCGCCTCATTTTCGGCAGAAGTTGTCCGCGAATGATTCGCCAACCCCTTTGCTTTCGTTCAATTAACCTGGACTGTCACAGAGTAGTCGGCCAACAAGCGTCAAGCTACGTTCTCGTGCATTCATTATCTACAGGTCTTTCCCCAGTGAAACCCAGCAAACTGTTGACGCACAATTTGCGCTCTCATGCGATGCGGTACAGTACATGTGTGCGAACCTGCACAACCACCGGTCTGTCGCGGGAATCATTGCAGGAAATCAGACGGCACCTCGGGTCCTGCCAAAATGTCAGCAAAAGGTCTCTCCGCAGACACCAATCTGCACTCACCCCAGACGTGGAGGTTATCCGGCGACGCCGGGTTGTAGTGCGTCTCCTCGCTGTCGTCGAGCAAGTCGCCGTCGACGTAGTGCTCCATGATGAAGCCCGAGGGGTCGAACCTGTCACCACTGTCAGCCGGCCGACGCCGCACACCACAACTCATGCCAAACTAACTCACCAGTAGTCAAAAATCTGGCTGCCCATGATGTGTCGGCCCACGCCCCAGCAGTTCTTGTGCCCCTGGTGCCGCAGCCAGTCGTGGCCGAGGACCTGCGCGTCGAAGTCGTGCGTCTCGAACGACGAGTGGTGCACGTGGAACTTGGGGCCCTCGAAGAAGAAGAAGCAGTGGTGGTCGACGTACTCCTTGCCGCGCCCGAGCCGGAAGAAGACCGTCACCTTCTTGTGCTTGTTGTCGGGCGCGTGAACAATCTGCGCGGCGCGGTCAGGCACACGCCACCGTCACTGCCATCTGAGAGAGGTAGCCAGGGACCTACCTCGCTGGGGAAGAAGTTGAAGTTGCTCGTGTAAAAGTCGTACGCCTTGTCAAAGTCGGTCAGGCACACGCCAAAGTGGCCCAGCTTGTGCACCGGCGCCGGTCTCTTGGTGAAGCGCTGCTTGCGGTTGACCTCGCGATGCTTCTCCGTCGGCTGCCGCGTCACCAGTCAGCACCCAGTCAGCACCCAGTCCTCCCTCCTCTCAATTTCTTCCCGGTTCTGCACGCAAAAAACTCACAAAGTTGAACTTGAGGTTCGGGAACCCCGGGTCCCTCCTCTCGACCGGCGTCTGCCCGTACACGAGGTGGAACGGCCACCCGTCGACGGGGTCCTTGAACGTGACGCATATGCCGCCGCCGGGGACGTCCTTCAGCTCGTAGACGTCGCTCGCGCCCGGCAGCGTCTTGGCGGCGTGCTCGAGGTCGTCGAGCGACTCGACGACGAAGGCCGGACCTCCGAACTCGTCCTCGGCGGCCTCCTCGGCGCACACAACCAGCGGGTCGCTGCCGTAGCCGCGGTAGTAGGTCCGCTTGCCGACGGTCTCGGTCTCGTAGAGGCCGAAGTCGTCGTAGAACTTGCGCGCCGCGTCGATGTTCTTGTGCTTGTAGAAGACGTGGGCGAGGCGGACGAGCTGGATCTTGCGGTCGGGCATGGTGGGCGGTTGTGGTGTTGTAAGGAGTCTCGGAATCCAGAAAGAGAGATCAGTACGGCTGTAGAACTGCAGGTTTTGTCTTTTCACATATCTCATATATCCCTTCCTCACCCAAAGCCAAGCCAGCTCTCAAGTGCCGTTGTAAGGGGGACACCAGCCCAGTATATTCCCCCGCACTACCCCACCACAGTCCATCGGACGTCGCGCGCGTTCGGTACTTGCACTAGGGGCGAGAACCAAGAGTCCGGCGGGAAGCGGGCCAAAAAGAAACCCCTTATGCTTGGAGGCGCCGTGGCGTGGGTGGGTGGTGTCGAGCAACTTCAGATGGCGCGGTGCCGAAACTCAGACGCTGCTGGGCTGAGGCCGTGGCGTCGAGGGTGGACGGACACTGTCGACGGCGTGTTTGCGCCGCCGACGCGCGCGCGTTGCCTAGGTTTCCGAGCACGCCCCGAGACGCAGGGCCGTTGTTTGCTGCTGCTGAGCGAGCTTACTCTGCATCAACCAGAAATGCCGGTTTGAGTTCCCGGTGAAGCTGCTGCTGCTGCTGCTGCTGCTGCTGCTGCGCGTATCAGACCTGCCTCGGCGGGCCAAGCAAACAAGCAAAAGAGTGTTTGTCTGATGTGTGTGGCCATAGCTCTCCGGGTCAAAAAGTAGCGCCGAATGTGATGCAACGGCCAGGGTTGCCTTGTGTTTGCTGAGAATCGGCTTTTGGAGAAGTCGACGGCCACCGTCTCCAAGTCACTGTCATCAGCCCTGTACGGACGTCCCTTTTCCGACGGACCTCGAACAGCCCGACAGTCCGGGGCGATTGAGACGCCAAACGATGGATTTTGAGTCGATGTTTACGCTGCTGACCGAACCGCCAGACAGGACCTCGGCCGGTTACTCCCCGGACCTCGGTCCCGTCAGAAAGCTTTCGCCGGCCCGGAGTGGGTCACGCGGCGCCGGGCTGCCAGTTTTGGCGGATGAAAGCCGCAGCTTGTGAGAATCAAGTCTCGAGAGAAATAACAAAACGGACTGTTTCAGTCATCCAGCGCTTCTAATTGCGGCTCATTATCGTCTGTAATTGATCACCAGCTGTCCATGTAAATTGTCCAGTCGGCACTGTGCCGATTGCTTTTCTGTCAGATGCATGCATCGAACGCAACATTCCGAGTTTCCGACAAACAAGCTGCATATGCACTTCGGTTTACATCCGTTTGCCTCATTACAAAGCATTGTTTGCTTTAGATCGGCCCATCTGGGAACATTCCCGAAGCTCCTGGTTGCAATGAGCACTGAGGGCATCACCAATCTGTCAGACCACAGCCACAGGGCGTGAGGGCTCACGATGTGAACACTTACCATTCTTGGTCACTGATTTCGCTATCATCACCATCCACGCTAGAAAGCGGGTTCCATCTGGCGTTGTGGCAGAGTGGTCTAATGCGCAAGACTAGAAATCTTGTTCCTTCGGGAGCGTCTGTTCGAATCAGGCCAACGTCGATATCTTTTGTCATTTTTTCTCTGCGATGAAGGACTCGTCTTCATTTTTAGGACAAAGGCTTTCTGAGTACGGAATTATAATTCGCATCTTCATCAGATCTTTTTTGCTCTTTTGGTTGCCCCGAGAAGGTTCAGACCCCTGGCCCTAGCGCCCGCGCAGACCCCCCCGCCGCCGTGGCCAGTACGCTGGAGCTCAGAAGCCCCGATGCCCGACCGGTGACGAAACCCGCCGCCTGCAGTCGCCGTCGTCGCAATCATCGCAATCTGCCCCTCCAAACATTTCCATCCCACCCACCACCACCGTCCACCCCGCGCCCGCCTCACAAACACGACGCCCGCCCTCCCGTTGACCGCCAATTCGCTCCCAAAGACCACCTTCTCCCGACCGACCCGTCTCGGCCGTCTCGGCCACCCGCCCGCCGAAGAGAAAAATGCCCAAGAAACTCTCCAAAAACCCCCAGGGCGGGAGCACCGCCAACCTCACGGCCTCGACCTCGACCACCAACTCCCTCTCCCTCCCGCGCATCCTCACCGACGACCTCCCGCTCCCGAAGCTCGTCGTCTTCGACCTCGACTACACCCTCTGGCCCTTCTGGGTCGACACCCACGTCTCGGGCCCGCTCAAGGCCAACGCCGCCCACTCGGCCGCCACCGACCGCCACGGCGAGTCCTTCGCCTTCTACCACGAGGTCCCGCGCATCCTCTACACCCTCCCGCTCGCCGGCGTCAAGCTCGCCGTCGCCTCGCGCACCAGCGCCCCCGACCTCGCCCGCGACATGCTCAAGCTGCTGCACGTGCCGGCCCCCAGCGCCGAGGAGGGCGGCGGCGGCAAGAAGGAGAAGGCGCGCAAGGCCCTCGAGTTCTTTGACGGCGGGCTGGAGATCTACCCGAGCAGCAAGATCCGGCACTTCGAGGCCATCTTCCGCAAGACGGGCATCCCCTTTACTGAGATGCTCTTCTTTGACGACGAGAGCCGGAACCGCGACACCGAGAGCCTGGGCGTCACCATGCACCTGGTGCGGGACGGCGTGTCGTGGGCCGAGATCGAAAAGGGCGTGGCCGAGTGGCGGAAGAGGAGGGGGTACACGGGGTAGACGCGGTCTTGCGCAAGGGTGATGGGTGTGGCGGGTACATAGATTTTCATGAGACGGCGTTGGGGAGTAAACTTTGGGGTTGACGAACAAGTACCCACGGACACGGGCCGGGCTGCTGTGACGCTGCGACGAGACGGGATGATCAAACTCTGATCGGATTTCAGGGACCTCAAACTTAGATGGGACGATGCGACGTCTAGATACCACATGTTTCTCGATAAAGAAGAAATGTTTTCGAAATAAGAATATGCCTGATTGTAGAACTCAACTCCAGCCCATGTTGCCTCGTCCACGGAGGGCTGACCTTACCCAGTTATTAGGACCATCAACCCTCGGGGGTATATAATAAAGCCGCGCCCAAACCACAAAAGCAATTGCCGTCATGCCAAGTATGCACCCATACTCACCGTCTATCCTCTAAAACCCCACGCGTCTATGCCAGCCCTGCCGGGACGGCCGGTGCCGTCGTGGAGCCGTTCGTGTGCTTCTCCGCAATCTCCTTGGTTTCGGAGATTGAAAGCTTCGACAGCTCGTCTTCGCCGTTGGTGGCCGCCGGCTCGATGATCTTCACGGGCTCCGTCTGGGTTCCCTCCGTCACGGCGTCGTCCTTCTCAGTTGTCGCGGCCGTCTCCGCGGCAGCGCCGTTGGTCTTCTCGGCCCGCGCCGGCGGCCAGGTCCGGGGCACCGAGCAAATGAGCTCCTTCTGCTCCTTCCCGTTGACGCTGCCGATGCCGAAGCACTCGACACGGGTGCCGTCCTCGGTGACGCGCCAGATGGCGGGCCGCGACTTGAACGAGCTGTGGCCGTTCTCCCACTTGACAACACCCTCCCATGCCGGGTCGACGGTCGGCTGGTCGCACCAGTTGAACTGCAGCTCGCCGCCGTACTGCTTCGGGATGTTGCGCGGCTCGACGAACTGTTCGAGCGTCGGGAGCACCTCGTGCGGGCTGAGGATGAAGATCTTGGAGACGGTGATGGGGTCGAACCAGCGCTTGACCCAGCCCCAGACGGTGGAGAAGAAGACCGGGGCGCCGATGATGAAGATGCCTGATTGACGTCAACACGAAATCACTCGGGAGGCGACAAGTGAGGGCGACTTACGGTCAAGAGTCTCGGGGTAGTGCGCCGTCGCCAGCTGGCTCGCGGCCTGCATGTGCCCTTTGAGGTTCCAGAACTGCTTCAGACTGACGCCCGAAATGTCGACAATGTTGGTGCTCAGCGTGATCGGGGTGTCCGGGTGGTCACGGTCCTGGAGCTGCGTCGAGAAGGGCTGGTTGAAGCGCGTCAGGTTCTCGTAGAGCGCAAATAGGCGCAGCAGGCCCGGCGGGGTCTTGCCGTCCCACTTGGCCTTGCTGAAGGTCGTCTCCTTGCCCGACTTCTCGTAGTTGGCGACGGTCTTGCTGTCGAGGTGCTTGATCTCGAAGAGGTAGAGCGGGATGCCGCGGCGGTCGCGGCGGCCCGTCCATTGCGGGTACAGCCGGCGGCTCTGCTCGTAGGCGTCGAGCTCGATGGTGTGGTAGAGCGTGTCGATGTCGCTGGCGGCGCGCCACTCCTCCGTCTCCTTGAACTGCGTGAGGGCGTCCTCGGGGACCCATCTGCGGGCTCGCAGGTACCGGCTGCAGCAGAGGCGCAAAAAGCAGTCAGCGTCACCACTCCCGAGACATCCGGCGGAAGAGGAAAAAAGAAGAAGATGCTCACAGAAGTGTCGGGTCGTCGTGAGACGCTGGCGGGCCGGGCTTGTACAGCGCCTTCTCCTCGAGCAGCTTCTTGAAGGCGGCGAGCTGCGCCTCTTCGTGCTCGCTGAGGTGGCCCAGATGGCCGTGAGGGTAGCCGTGGTCGGCGACCGTCGCGGCGTGGGATTTTACCCTGGTAGCGGGGTCGGAAGGCGCGGAATCGGTCGTCATTTTGTCTGGGTGGTAATTTTCAGCCGTGTTAGATGGTCGAGAGATATCCCCAAGTACGTGAGAGGTCGCCGGCGGTGTGCAGGTTTGCGAGACGCGTTTTTTCCCACAGGACGGAACGGCGTCTTACTCGTCAGCGTCGGCGCGACGTGCGAGGTCGCTCTGGGAAAGATCGGGGGCCTGGAGCAGGCGGCCATGATGGAGGGCGAGGGCGTGGGCGGCATGGGCGGGACAGACGGGATCCGGTGGCTCCCCAGCTCCGTCAAGGATCAAAATTGATGTGTAATCGGCACGAGATCCCACCATTCCCACCTGGTGCGGGCCCGCAGGTGGAGCCCGTGTGACCAATCCCTGTCGCCTGTCAGCTCATCGCCCGCGCCGGCTCCATTTACCCGACGAACCCGCCACGCCCGGCCAATCACCGCAGGCGAAGTACGCTCCTTACGTCATGCACGTTGCTCCCAATTCCATCGCACCGGGCCGCCTCTTCTCACGGACTCCGACGTGCGAATAGCCTCAACCGCAAAAGTCCGCTGTCTTCGTGCCAGCAGTACGAAATGTTAACGCACGCCAATTCATAATCCTGTGGTTTTCCATCAGGCCGCGTGCGAGACGAGGACAACTGTAAGGCGCTGTCAGATCTCAACCCACCAATCTCACCGTGGGCCAAGCGGAAATGTCTCGCACCGCGGCGCCACTGCATCCTTCCGCGCATGGCCGGCCAATGGAACAAAACGCAGCAACATCGCGTGCGAGTCATTGTGGAGACACAATGTCAAAACACATGCGGCGGCTTGTGAGAAACAAAACATCCGGCACCGTAGACGAGTCTTGCATGCGAAACAGCCCAGGTTGTCCTTAGCTTCTGCTCTCTCAGCAAAACTCACCGCCCAAGTTCTCTCGCGAGAATCCATTACGCCTACGCTTGAATTGTGGAGGCAATTCATGCGCCTCGAGGCTCTATCCCGACTCACACACCGAGCTGACTCGCCAATCAGAGCTCGGTGTTGAGAGCCCACATGGCTGCTTCTGGCAAGCATGGAAGGGCGTTCTTAGACCACCTGCAAATATTGTCTGGCGAAACCAAACATGCAGTCGTTCGAGTCGTCGGCTGGCAACCTCTACCAGTTTGCATCCGATCCTTCAGAGTCCGACTCAGCCAAGTCTTCCCGTTCCCTTCGCTGTGACTCTTGCAGCTCCCCGACCATGCTCAGATTGTTCTCCTCCAACTGGCTCAACTGCACGTCGTTCCGCCAACCATCAACCTCGTCAGGGACATACAGCGAAGCGTGAGCCAACTCGTGCACGGCGTCCGAAGGGAGAGGGTCGAGTACGAGTACCTTGATCACCAGGTCGGGCAAGTCTTTGATAGCCTGGGACAACATCTCAATCACCTTGTCGGCTTGGCTCCTATCCCCGAGCAATCGCGACCAAGAGTCGAGTATCACGAAAACAACGTCCTTATCCTCTAGCAAGTCGAGAAGCCAACAGAAAAGTCGCGAGGCGTATCTGGGCCTCTCGATCGACTTCTGCATCAGCCGCTTCTTCTGTTGTTCGAGCAGGGACATGTCGACCTCCGTCCGTTTCTCCAGGCAGAATCTCATCAGCTGCCCATTGAGACACTTGAGGACCGCCATGGGGCCGCAAAGATCCCTGTCGCATTGGTCGTTGGTCCGCAACCCGCAGAAGAAGGACAAAACAGGGTAATCGGTCGACTTTCGAAGCGTCTCGGCAAGGAGAGCGGCTGTGAACGACAGCGGGTGGAAAAGACCCTGAGGTGCATCCTCTGCTCTGATGCTCAGGATACCTGAATTGTCGAGGCGCAGCCAGTCGCGAACTTTCTGCGAAGACATGATCCACTGGCTCTTCTCCCTGTCCTCGAGTGTCAGTTGGCCAAGGCCAGCGAGGATGCACTCTTTGATGTGCATTTCTGAACTCGGATCAAATTCTCCGATTGATTCGAACCAGGCGTCGACAAGCCTTTTGTTGCTCTCATAAGGGTCAACCACCTCGTTGCTTTTGATCTCTTCAACACTGCTCTCTTGGGCCGGTTGAATCGCCAATACTTCTGGGTGCTGCACTATTTTATGCTTAGTGTCCTTCCTAGATTGACGATGTTCCACCATTCGGAGTTGACTCACGCTTTCCGTTGACTGGGTTGAAGTTCGGGTTGCTTGCATATAAGCGATAGACCGCGTTGACTACGTCGTTGAGATCTTCCTTGGTCATCTCATTAGATTTTTGCTTCTGTAAATCAGTAGCAATTCCTGCCTTTTTTCAGTGATGGTCTCGAACAAGCCGCTGTTATCCCCGGCACGCCCCGAGTTGACTCGACTTACCTATCAAGATCTCCTCAACCCTCTGGATTCCCTCATGCATACGACCCATCCGACGTTGAGTACAGATATCTAGTTCTGTCTGGAACTCAGAGAGGCTGTTATCCAGAGAGACCAGGGCGCTAGTAATCTGGTCTTCGGCCCCAAGCTTCATCTTGGATTTAAACTTGGCTATCAACACATTATTAGTATGCCTGACCATGGGTGAGAGACATTGATTGTTAACGAACTTGTCCGATCCATTGTTAAATCGTTGATGATGGCCTCAAGAACCACAAATATGGCAACCAAGACACCGTTGGCTTTCTCGTGGAGCCGCTTCGACCGGACATGAAGATCAGACAGCCTCTGTACCATATCCAACTTTTTGGGTATGTCTGCCAGCGCATTTTCAATGGCTTGTTGTTTTCTCTCATGCTCGTTTGCGACCTAAAGAACCATCCCAGCCGTCAGTTACAAACCGACAACATCGTCCAGCTCCTTGAAACTTCCGACACTCACAGCTAGGATGGTCACAAAACCTCCCGAAATAACAGAACCGTAAACATCATTGGGAATCATGGACATGATAGCACCGAGAGGCGTATCTCGTCTGTTCGCGCTCTTGAAGCAGTTGCGAGCGAACTCTCTGCAAGTCCGCAGACTCCCCGTACCGTCACGCTGCTCAACGGCGGCCGTCGCTACCTTGAACACATGACCTAGTTCGCAATGGGCCGGATCTTTCACGTCGACTCCAAGATTCTTGAATGCTTTGCGCGTCGCCACGTCTTGTACGAATCTCTTCATCGTGGCCTCGAAGAGCTGCAAGCGTTTCTCCGATTCATCAAAACACTTTGTCAGGCTGTTCCTCGTCAGCTTCCGCTCTGTGCGTCAAGCAATGCGGCAACAGACTCGGGGACTCTGCTTCTGGGGACAAAGGCATCAAACTCATCTACGAAGACCAATTCTTCAGCAGCGTCCGTGGGGTCATTTTCGCCTACAGCCCGGTATGCGAAGCGAGCGGCGCTGTTCTTGGTCGTCACTAAATGGGAAGGGTTTTGGGGCATCATCTCGTTGAACGAGAGCATAGCGTCGACCATCTCGAAATTGGGTTTAAAGATGTGATTTCGAATTCAGTTTGACACGCTCGTTACGCGGGATGTTTCCCCCCTTGCAAGTAAGAGAGCATCGTTAGGGTCCCAGGCTGCGAGCAAAGCTACTTGTAATCAGCTGAGGCCCAAATCAGGCTGTACGCAGAAACGGTACGTAGACTCCATTTCACCTCGGGACACCGGCATCAGAGGTCAACGAATCAAGAAGCTCCAAGGCCGTGCCGCACGCACTAGAAGATGCCTACGTTGCTGTGCATATGTCCGTGGTACCGAATGAGACATCAGGCCGGGGTGGCAGCCATCCCTTTCGATTTTGAACATAAGCCAACTCTTACGATGGCCACCCTATTCGTACAGAATGCAGAAACCAACATCAGGCTGGCCAATGATACTGTTCTTCTTCGCGACATTGTGCCAGTCATGCAGCCAAGTCCACGTCTTTGCGCTTCCCTATGAGTCGATTGCTCTTGTAGCCCGTATACTGTGCCGTGCTCTTGCTTAGGTCAGAGTAAGCCACACGTCGGCCCGTTGCCATGTTGGGGGTGTGAGACCGACATTGGTGCATGAAGCGGCCTTGGCCCAATATTGACACAGGAAAAAGCCGTGGGAATTATTAATCCCATCCCCCCGAAACACAGAATCTTCTGCCGTAAGGAGAAGTGTGTTTGCATTCCAATCCACCTTTTTCTCCATTGAAAAGTGCTGGAAACTCAGCTGTTCGCTCCGCTGTGATGGTCGCCCTCGTTGACAGTGGCGGTCCGGGCGACAGCGCAGGGGCCAAAAACGACAGCATGGCCGACGATTGCGATTCAAGCCCAGCAAACGGGCACATGTCGAAGGTCGTGAGAGCTGAAGAGCCTCCGAAGAGCCGCGCTGACCAATATCGTGGTGAGCCGGACGCGAAGATGAGTCCTACGGAAGCCGAGCATCCCGAGCCAACCCTGAAGAAGCCCGACGACGGCGAAACCAAGATACCAAGCAATTCTCTCGCTGCCGTCGAGACCGAATCTCCCGGGGGCAATGTCACTCAACGAGATGGAGCCGTCGTGGAAGACTCACCCGCCAAGGAGGGCGTCAGTCAACGTGAGGAGGCAGTCGCGAAGGACTCACCCGATGATAATGTTGACAAAAAAGGCGAGCCAGCGTTGCCATCCCCAGAGGACGACCCGACCAATTTGTACCGTCAATATGTGGAGGCGATGAAGAAGGTCTCTGCCGGAGACCCAAGTCAGAGCCTTGTCACTGGTATGGTTGACTACCTGCGGGTAGTTGACGAGCGTCTTCGAACTCTGGAGGAGAAGTTACATGTACGCGCGGAAGAGGAGGCGAACCAAGAGTCCGACCCAGAAAAAGATGCATCGGCAAAGGAAAGTGAGAAGGCCGAGTCCAACGAAATTAAAGCCGACGTCAAGTTTTTCGAAGCAAGAGCCGACGATTTCTTGTCGAGTGGTAATCTCAAAGACCGGGCGGAGGACCAAGGAAGATTTTCCTCCACGAAGGACCAACCTCAGGTTTTGCGGGTGTTGTACAACACAGTGTTGGACCATGCGAGCCTCGACAAGACCAACCCGGAACCGGCACAGATTGATATCATCTACATCAGCATATTATCTGAGCCGATAGCGTCTTTTTTCAGAGATAAGCTGGGCTTGAACTGCGGCTCTGGCCACTCGTGCATCCGCCTGAGCAAGCCTTTTCGCCCACTGCTTCGAAACTTCAAGACTCTGAGGGAACATCTCGCCCATCTCGAGAAGGCTTATAGGTGGGTGCAAGGTCTCCAATTTGCAGATGCGTATCGGATTACCTAATAATGATGCATATCAGTCATATCGAGCCGCTTGAGAAGCCCGAAGAAGCAGCACCGATCGTCAAAAATGACGCCGTGGTCTCCAACAACAACACAGATACCGGTCAACTATCTACAGTGCCTACGGAGAGGGATGCTGCTGAGCAGCACGAGAAGTCGTTCATGCGACTTTCAGCTCTCCCACACTTCAAGACACTTATCACGTTTGTTGAACAATACCTGGATCAGACTTTAGGGCTTTATGAGAGACTGAAGTCTGGCAAGGAGGAAAGCGTCGCTTACGACAACTTGTGGATGCTTTACGACGCTGGGACCACAATTTATTGTCCTTCCAGGAGTATCAAGGAGGCCTTTGTGACTTGGGATGCGCTGACCGAGCAAACGGATCGCATGGCGAGGCCCTTCGATGACACCTACTCTTGTGTACGGTACTTGCCTCAGGCATACTGCGTTCTCGGCACCAGGGGCGGCGTTCCTTTGAAGAAGTCTCTCATGCCAGGGGGCAGCGACTACGATAATGATAATGACTTCTTTCTGAATGCCGAAGCATTGGTGCAACTGGAACATTTAGAGCACCTTCGTCACGGAGAATCTGGAGGTAATCGCAAAGACGCAACACAACCAGCCTCCATGCGGCATGGCGCCGGAGGTGCCACAAACAAGAGATCCAAGAACACTACCTCCGAATTCATCATCGCATGCTTCAGCATCGAGTACAGCGGCGACCGATTTGGTACCCAAAGAGAGTTGTTCGAAATCAATGCCTACAATGGGATGAAGGACATACGGGATCTGGAAGTTTATCCAGCGCAGTATGTGGTCGAGGAGGAAATGGATCGCCTTCTTCAGAGGGGCAGAAAGTTTGTCGACCTCACGAACAACGCTCACATGTCTTATGAAGGCATGACGGTGGGGAGCGCCCGCGAGACGGTATGCCCGAGTGTTCCTCTACCGACATTTGCATTTCAAAAGCGCCACTTCTATCTACCTTGACTTGGCGTACTTAGCTAACACAAAAGATTCTGGCTAGATTAACAGTGAAGTCATTGTCGACTTCAAATTCGCATTCGAGCAAAGCAACAGCCTTCCAGATATTTCCGAAATCAGACCGAACTTTTCGATCAGGACCCCTTGGCCCAGAACAACGCTGAGAGGTCAAACAGAAGTTCACGATTGGTACCAGCATGACGACATTTTGGACGACGATGTTCTCCTGCACCGTTGGTGTTACGAAACGGAGTGCCAAAAGCCTACGTATTATGAACACCAGGACGCTCTGAGTCAGAAGTTTTTACGGAAACTCTGGACAACCTTTGACACCCGTGTCAAATCACAGGCCAACGCAAAGAAGGCTCATCAAGATTTCAAATCGTATCTGGAAGAGAACAATCTCATGAGACTTTTCCCAGGCGTCGTCCCCGGATACGCTCTGCGACATCGCAAATGGGGTATGTTAGAGGCCGCAGATACTCGGCCAAACCAGACAATGTTGCATCCGGATTTCTGCTGACCATTCCATCTTTAGCTCAGCTAGATCTGGATCTACTACAGGAGGTTCATCACGGGGAAGACTGGAACAACCTTGTCCTGCCGAAAGGCCACAAAGAGATGGTGCAAGCGATGGTTGAGTCGTACGCTAAGCGGTCCGTACAAAATGCGTCTCAAATGGCGAGTGATCCAGCATCCGAAAAGGTTGACCTTGATCTTGTACGAGGGAAAGGTATTTCTTGCTGGAATCCTTACGACGCCACGTACTGATCATCGGGTTACACAGGCAAAGGATGTATCATCCTGCTTCATGGTGCTCCCGGAGTGGGGAAGACTTCCACCGCTGGTCAGACCTATCCCCAAATCCCCGGAAATGATATTTAAAAGTTCAATTCTGCTCACTTTGGTCCCCAACAGAATGTGTTGCGGCGTATACAAAACGCCCGCTGTACCCAATTACCTGCGGTACGTCACAATCCTTCTCACCCACATTTCAGTAGAGAACTAATCAAATGTTTGTATCCTTGGTTTAGGCGACATTGGACATCTTCCAGACGTCGTTGAAGCAAACCTGGAAAAGCATTTCAAGCTGGCCCATAAATGGGCATGTGTCTTGCTTCTGGACGAGGCGGACGTCTTCCTCGCCAAAAGAACGGTAACAAATCATGAATAAACAAGTCAGGACGAGCTTCAAAAAAGCTGACCTTAGGTATGTAGAAAACAGACGTCAAGCGGAATGGTCTCGTATCAGGTCAGTCGAAGCTCCCATTTCAGTCACACTGAGCATGCTTATTGATTGGGGCTAGTTTTTCTTCGGATTCTCGAGTACCATCCCGGCATCTTGTTTCTCACAACCAACCGAGTCGGCGCAATTGATGATGCATTCCGCTCACGGCTTCATCTCACGTTGTACTACCCAAAGCTGTTGGAGAAGCAAAGCACCAAGATCTGGAAGAACAACATTGAAAAGCTCAAGAAAGTCAACGAAGAGAGAATCAACAGAGGTCAGCAGCCGATTGTGTACGATGAGCGAAAGATCGTCAAGTGGGCCAAAACCAACTGGGAGACACTCCAGTGGAACGGCCGTCAAATAAGGAATGCGTTCCAAACTGCAATTGCACTCGCAGAATTCAAAGCCCAGTCCCGGAAGCCTGGCAAGACAGCCAGCACCGACCCATTTGCGTCTCCATCGACCGAGAAGTCCAAACCACCTGTCTTGGACCAGAAGACATTTTCACTTATTGCAGAAGCCTCGAATCAATTCAATGATTACCTTTTGCAGACGCATGGTCAGGACGAGGAGACGACAGCCTCCCGAGACCAGGTTCGGCCAGCTAGCTTCAAAGTGAAGCCGACTCGGATCAAGATAGTACAGGACTCTTCCGATTCTGACTCGGAATCAGACTCGAGTTCGGGTTCAGATCGTCGCACTTCTGGGTCGGGCTCAGAGAACGACTCGGATGATACTGCCAATTCAAACTCTTCCGAGTCTGATTCTGATGCTGAAAAGAAGAAGAGCAAGAAGGCAAAGTCAAAGAAGACCAAGGGAAAGTCTAAGAAGAAGGCTAAAAAGGAGAGCGAGACATTGGAGGACGCAGAGAAGGCGAAGAAGAAAAAGAAGAAGAAGAAGGACAAGAAGTCGGAAAATTGAGATGGCGCATGTATAGGATTGGGAAGAAACATCTACGTCACGTTATTCTTTTGGAAAATGAAAGGATCCATTCTTTTGAGTCTTTCCACCTGCTTAGCTCGCAACCTTTCCACCAGAACACGAACCTTTGCGCTTTTTAAACCGCCGCCAGCTGAGCCCTAATCAGATGACTGAAATTGCGCACCCTGTTGGGTCTGTGTGGCGATCCAAGTCTGATGCAACTCTTCCAACCTCTGGATAGCCTTCGGGAGCTGCTGGTACTTGGCCAAGCTTGGTTGAAAATCAATATGTGCTGCTTCCCATCCTTCAAGAAGCTCTGGACACAACTTGCGGGACAGATAGCACCATAACGCATCCCGCAGTGTCTGTAATGACTCATTCTCATCGAGTAGGATTGAGTCCAGCTCCTGCGCACCAGGCTCATTCATATCAATAATACCGATCCTTGGAAACTGCTCCTGGTCTTCGGACGGAGGCATGATGATGAGCTGAGGCCAGTGCAAGCAACCTAGTGACTCGAGAAAGTCCATGCTGTCAAAGGTTCTGCCGATGAATGAGACGTCGCTCGAGAACCAACAGCTTTGGTGTAGTTTCCATAGGAAAAACTGGATAGGTGTACGGATACCCTTATAAGTCTTGACTCGATTGACGTCAACACCGCGGCTGATCAGAAAATCAACTTTGGCGCGAAAGAGGCTCGGTACTTCTTCGTCCAGTGCGCTGTGCCAAACCTGTCCCAAGATCTCAAAGTCAACTCCCGCGTTTATGTCCGCACCGGCGCTGATGAGCAGTTGCATGAGCTCGAGTGAATGAGCATCTACGCCAGCAGCTTGGACTAGCGCGAGATTGAGTTCTCTCTGGTGTTCGTACAATGCTTCTTCCGAGTCTTTCTGGCCTCTCTCCAGGAATCTCACTTTTAAACGGTGCAAAATCTTTTTCATGGCCCTCCTTTTCCACTTCCAGAACTCAACCTCGGAGAAATAGGGTGCGATCGACCTGGTTCCGACGGGGGGATAGTATCGGATCGTGGCCGCAACCGCAAGCGACCCGAGCTGGAAGGGGGTGTGCGTGGCCATCCATGCACTACTATCCATCGGTTGCTCCAACACATTCTTGCTGTCACGGACATCTGCACCCCCGTTAAGAAGGGCGTTGGCCGCTTTAAAGCTCCCTGCTTTCAGCGCTTCTTCGAGATGTATCTTCAGGTCATCTGGTCGGACGACCCAGAGCGGTGCGACCTGATGATCCAGAATGCAACGGATGGTGTCTGGGCTGTCATGCTCAGCAGCCCATTTCATGGCCTTGGGATCGAATATTGCTCTTCGATAGAGGACGAGGTTCGCGACGGCATGAAATCGACGACAGGAAAGGGCCAAATGACTTGTATCCGACTGACTTCTTGTATTTTCAGCAATATGTAACACAAGCTCGTTTGGAAGCCTCGTTAGGAAAGGCATTTTGAACGCCGCGTTGGTGCCTAGTTTTCCTCTCAAATTGTATCCGCTTTGATGGGTGTCAAAAATTCGCGCTGGAAACCGGATTCACTGTATGTTAAGACACCTAGGTTTCAAGCAAAATTCCAGATATGCATTTCAAATTATAACAAGCTCGAGTCTCTTGAGACTGTCAATCAGGAATACTAGAACATAAATGTCGTCGAAATACGGCTGTTCGGGGAAAATGGGAGGTCTCTTTGTCACAAGTCTACCTCTTGCGCAATAGCAGCTTTGTCGCCCATTGCTGTGAATCAAGCTGTTCTGACGAGAGTGAACATCTTCCTTGAAAGTCCTTTTGTGTTCATATTAAAAACGAGAAACCTTGAACAGATGCATGCACCATTGAGATATCAAATGGTACCTATGGCAGGAACTTCCCATCCGTCACTATTCCGCAACACCAATTTTATTCCTTGACAAAACATCAGTCCCTTCAATTGTCACTTCTTTGTTTTTCGTCACCAAGAACTTGATTTCGGGTTTAGTTTGTTCCTGCTTAGTTAGGTACCTTGAAGTCGCTTGAAATCATGCCTTGTATCTTCTTCTGTCCCGCATAGACATTACATATACGGTATGAAAGTTGACTCGGTAGCTCTCTACCAGGGCTGTGTACTCATTCTTAGATCAGACCTGCGACTACCTTACTTCAAATGGGACAAAGTAGGTGAACGCGCTTGTCGCACAGAGGGGCGGGCTTATGGTTTGATGCTGACTTCCCAGTAGGAAATAAATCTTGTACGATTAGTCACACAGTCATTGAGTCTAGCAAATAGAGCCTGACAATCAATACCCTCAATTTGGTGTAGGAGGCATTACCCTGCGCAATGTACCTGGGTCTCCTGGTGCCTGGGGTGCTCGTTCCAGCAGCTTCGTCTCAGCTGTGGCCTCCATAGTCATAACAAAGACGTTAGAACGCGTTTATTATTGCGACATAAATGGCACACATCTCATCGCGTACGATGTCATTGCCCACAGTCATGAATTGCCGCTCGTCCGGCCTTCGGTATAAGGCTTGTCTAGTCTTTCAACAAGGCACTGACAAGCGGAGACGTCAAGCACCTCACTGATTTCGTCCATGGAGACATGCCAAGACACTCGTAATGAAGAGAACTGGCTGTCACATGGTTAAGTTAAGGCCTAACAGGATTTTGCCTAAAGTGGTCTTCTCGTGGAGATTCAACATGAACTCGGCATCCCGCCACCTCAACCCATTACGTTCTGAAGTACCGGTACGATATTTGTCTGGCCATGAAAGGGCCTTGAGAAGGTCTTATTCTCGATTCCGCTTCTGAATAGGGAAAGTGCACGATCACAAAATCAGGTACCGAATTTAGCCTGAAAGACTTTTTTCCCGGTGGACCACGAGGTCACTCGAATGTAACCCACCTCGACAGCTCAGCCGTGTAGAGGCTCCATCTCGATGTCTCGAAGATTGAGGAATTTGGGACGCTGGAGTTCATGTTCCGTTATCCTCAAGACTGCTTTCGTGCTGTCTCAACAGGGTTCCGACCAAACCTACCTAGGTATAAAAGCAGTTGCTTTGGCATAAAGTCCTGGGAAGACTGAGGACCATGCCAGTATCCTAGTTAATGACTTACTCTTCACTTCATTGACCGAAAATATCCCAAGATGAAGATCCACCGTGTCCTAGAGACTGCAACTGTCTTTGGTGCTCTTGCGAACGCTCAACAGGGTGCGTGGGCTCAGTGCGGCGGTATCGGCCATACCGGCGGAACTACCTGCATCTCAGGGTACTACTGCAGATATCAAAACGACTGGTACTCACAATGTGTTCCTGGTAGCGCTCCAGTTACGAGCACCCCCGCACCGCCGCCTCCTTCCACTACCCTTCGAACATCCACAAGTACATCCGGAGGCAACCCCGTCACTAGCACCACTACGGCTCCAGGAGGTGGAGGCACGGCTTGTCCCGCGCTCCCTAACGGACTCGGGCCATCCAGTTCGGTCTTGCCTGATCCCTTCACCTTCCAAAACGGCGGAAAGGTCACATCCAAGGCTGATTGGGCGTGCCGCCAAGCAGAGATCAGTTCTCAGCTACAGCGCCTCGAACTCGGAACTTTGCCCCCTAAGCCGCAGTCTGTTACTGCGTCCTACTCTGGAAACAGGCTCACCATTAACGTCTCGGAGGGTGGAAAGTCTATCTCCTTCGCCGTGACCATATCCAAGCCCAGCGGAAACAGCGTGCCGGCCATCATCGCATATGGAGCCGCAAGCATCCCTGTTCCGGCCGGCGTCGGTACAATCACTTTCAACAACGACGAAATCGCCCAACAACAAGGCGGCGGCTCCCGCGGGCAAGGCAAGTTCTACGACTTGTACGGCAGCGGACACAGTGCAGGCGCTTTGATGGCTTGGGCATGGGGCGTTTCTCGCATTATCGACGCCTTGGAACTGACACCATCGGTTGGGATCGATCCCACACGCCTTGGTGTGACGGGATGTTCGCGCAACGGCAAGGGAGCTTTCGTCGCCGGGGCTTTTGACTCCCGCATCGCTCTCACTCTTCCTCAAGAATCCGGCGCAGGTGGCGCGGGATGTTGGCGTATTGCCGACTGGCAAAACCGCAACGGATTCACGGTACAAGATGCCAAGCAGATCGTGACGGAGAATCCGTGGTTCAGTCCTGCCTTCAACCAGTACACCAGCAATGTCAACCAACTGCCTTTTGATCACCACATGCTGGCTGGCTTGATTGCGCCGAGACCCGTGTACATCATGGAGAACCCCGACTACGAGTGGCTCGGGACTATGAGTACCTACGGGTGCATGGGAGGCGCCAGGAAGCAGTGGCAAGCTCTGGGTTCACTGGACACGTTCGGTTATAGTCAGGTCGGGAACCACGCGCACTGCAGCTTCCCCAGTTCGCAGCAAAGCGAGTTGTCCGCCTTCATAAACAAGTTCCTTCTGAAGCAGTCTGGAGGCTCGACAAGTATATACCGCACGGATCAGACCTACAACAACTTCAATGTGGACAGCTGGTCGCCATGGACGGTTCCGACGTTGTCTTGAAGAGTGTATTGTGTACACCAGCGGACCGAGCTTGCTATTGAGTCTCAATCAGAATGGGTCGAAAGCGTTCACTTCAAATCCCGTAGCGTTATGTGTGTAGCATGAGTGAAATTTTTCAATTCATCTGCATGTTTATTGGATTTTAGGTCCAGGTAGTGAAAAGCTTGTGAAAGTACTTATACTAATTCTAGAATTTAATGCAGTACCTATTCAAACTCCTACTGACGTAGTATCATTGCCTTTCTTTAATATTATTGTCGACCCACCAACCTGGAACACGAAAGAGGTCTGACATGAGGAAACGGTTGGATGTAAAGCAGATGCGAAATCAACCACAACCAATCACCAGAACAAAAATACTAGGACAAATGACCAAGAACTGAAACCCTAATGATGTACTTGGCCCGACGACGAGTGTTTCGGTCAGAAAAGTACTTCGAAGTAATCCGAGCCAACATCCAACCTATCTACTGTGGCCCGTGAAAACGCACTTTTCGGGCAAATAAAGCGCGCCGGACTCTTGTGAAGAATCGACGCCCACTACTGCGCTGTGACTAGCCCCCCTGCTCGGTCATGCCCTTCCCCCCAAAAGAACCAACCATGAGTTTGTTTGCTCCAACACTTACGCCAAATCCTCCACGAATAAGGTCAATCCCCAAAGGCGGTCAAGCCGTCGTTAGTCTGGCCTTGAACGGTTGGCCGAGTTTAGTCCCCTGTCTGGTGTTCCGAAAAGAGTCAAAAACAGCCCCCCAACATGGAACGCGTATCGCGCTTGCTTTCTTGGTTGGGGAAGACTGGCCTATGATAGGAAGCGCAACCTCATCTGTTGGTACGGAAAGAGTTGTAAACGCCCGACGACACCGGGTCTTGGCGCTTGAATCACAGCCCAGACGTGAGAGTGACAGCCTGCGGCCAACAGCATCTTCCTATCTCCTCACCGGGCGCTTCATCGGGGAAGGGCTTGCGCAACTGTTTCCTCATTCGTCAGCCTGCATTGCGGCAAGGTCAATGTTTGTGTCCTCTTCAAGGTCTTGGATACATGGGTGTTGCTTTGAGGGTGTGCCATATGGCTGTTCGGGCAGCATCGCCGATGACATGTTCACCATACGCCTTTTGGGTCAAGGCCTCATAACTCGCCTTTTCTTACCTTATTGGCCTTGTGCTGATTTCTCCTAAAAGGCTGGACCTTTCTCTCACATCTGCTCCGACTTCTCTTCTCTTTCATTCATTCACGTAAAATCAACTGAACCAAATCAGCGTTTTATTCTCCCAGCAGACCCAACAGACCAATACGACACTTGCTACGTCGCCTAAAGGGTTGGTAGTCAGGCCAGCCTGTTCCTAGTCCAGAACCTTCTATCGTCTCATCTCCACACAGAGTTCTTATACGCAATGGGAAAAGACACCATCTTGCCCACTCATGGGCCAGTCCCAACTGGTACTCCAACTCGTCGCCCAGGACGGAACGCCGCGGTGTACTTGGTGATCGCACTCATCGTTTTCTTGTTTTTCTTCAAAGGCGTAACTCTATTCTCAGCAGTATGTCGAGTGGTTCAGTTATTTGATATCCGGTTCACTTCCGAGTTGCCTTCAATATTTGCTGACTTTGAAATATCTAGTTCAACAATTGCCAGCCGGCCTTTAAGCATGAAAACCACCGACAGGTGAATACGCAGCCCGACTTCCCCCTTGTTGAAAACGTGGGGGTCGCGGAGAGCCCCTTTCGATACCTCGAAGAATCCACCACACTCTTAGACGTCGACGAAAAGGAATCTTCTCTCAGTGAACGGGACGGAGATTCGTTCCAAGAGGACACATTGGCTTCTACAGACGGACGTTCAGGTTACAACCGACGGGCAGAAGCCGGTCGATCCGGCTACAACAAGGTCGAAGATTATGGACGCTCCAGATATAACCGCCGTGAAGAAGAGGACGGACGTTATGGGTACAGTAGTGTCCAAGAAGACGGGCGATCTGGTTACAATCGCCGCGAAGAGGAGGACGGAAGATCCGGATACAACAAGGTTCAAGATAAAGGCCGTTCGGGATACAAACGCGCGATCTGAATGTAGGAACATTGGCAGGTTCATGTTTTTGCCCATGTCTAGATTGATGTATCAATGGAGCCCGAGCTCTCGCGTTGAACATTCAGCACAGCGGATCGGGTGCAAGCGCAGGTCTAGTACATATGGATGTTCCATTTCCTTATTTTTTTCTTTTCTCTTGTCATTTAAGCCACAGGTTTAGCCTATTCTGCATGTTTCCGAATTTCAGTCGTCGTAACAGTTTATGTTGCATCCAGGGTTAGGAGTGAGAGCGAACAACTACCAAGCGTCCATGCAAAAGGAAAAGCGTAAAGCTGGACCACTGATTGTAGCTCTGGTCAAGTAATCTACGGAAACCAGGCCAGCTTTTCTACTTCAGACGCCACTGAGCCGTTGGAACCCTGGATTCTGACCAGGCATGAGCGCATTTCCACCAATAGCATATCAGCGAAGTATTACATGTGCAGTCGCCTGACGTGACGAAACACTGGTGCCTGGCGTAACCATCAGCTCTACAAGGGAACTTATGAAATGGAGGCCTTCCCCGACAAGAAAGAAACATCCCAGATCTTGGAGAACCTCTGGCGGACGTTTATGTGTAATCGAACACAAGACAACGAGCGACCTGGAGAGTATTGCGCCGCCGGTATTGACATATACTACAAAGTTATCGTCGATGCCCTTGCAACAGCGATTAGATCACCAGATCACCAGATCGCCCATCATGGCCTCTCATTGCGAGACGCCGATGGTTACTACTTGAAGCAGAAAGAAGCGTTTGGTGCATTCTTTGGGGGTCATTCGAAGTGGTGTTACAATCGCCGCTTCTTTCGTCCCGAGGGGGGGAGACTCGGATGAGGCGTCGAAGGCATGCAGCCTGGAGACGAAGTTGTTTTGGCTTACGGCTGTGATTATAATTTCCTCTTACGTGAAACTGAGAATGGCAAGTATAGAATTGTAGGGGACTGCTACATTCACGGACTCACGGACGTCGAGGGCTTGCCAACTGAATTTGACGAAACCGAGTTCCAGATTGAATGAGTAAATGCAGGTAGAATTAAGGAATACATGCTCCAACTCTCCATTGTGCCCAAAATACCAAACCAAACTCCAGAAGTTACGTCAAGTTACGTAGATCAAAGAACATTATGCTCTGCTCTAGCCTTGATGTCACGAGAGCTGAAACCGGCTCTGAATGCAATAGACCCCTTAGGAATTACCCACGTCTGTAACGCCACGTCCCAATAACTAACATCTCTTCGAAGCAACTCAAATTCGACAACCTTAGATTTCTTGGGTTCCAAGTGAATCTTCTCGAAACCACGGAGGACTTGAACTGGGGTGCCCTCTGGAACGGTATCCTTCGGCAATGACACATAGAGTTGTGGAATTGTAGCGCCAGCAACTGAACCGGTGTTGGTGACACGCGTGGTAATGAGGAGGATGGGCTCCCAGAGCTCTGGATTGCCTCCGGGAGCATTAGTAGTAGAAGGGTCCGGTGTGGCGGCGACGTTCTTGATCAGTTGCTTGACCTTCAAGGACGGCTGCAACTCGAACGTGGTGTAGCTGAGACCAAATCCGAACTCGTAGAGAGGATCGATGTTGTTGGCATCCAAGGTTCGGTAGTCGATAAACAAGCCCTCGGTGAAGTCAGCTTGCCAAGCCGTGGGGGAAGTGACTTCAGCTTCGGTGAGGTTGACAATGGGAATGTTCGTGTCCTTGGGGTTAACGGTAATTGAGTATGGCAGCTTGCCTGAAGGGTTCACATCACCCCACAGAACGTCAACGATAGAGTTTCCAGACTCCTGGCCTGGCAAATGGGCTGCCAAAATAGCGGTCACATTGGGGTTGTCAACCCAGGGCAGGCTGTTGATGCCAGCCGAGTGCGTCACGACGACAGTATTCGGGCAACGGCGGGCCACGTTCTCAACAGCCAGCGTCGAGTTCCAATCAGCCTCCATATTCGTCCTGTCGTACCCTTCAGACGCGAAGGTGTTGAGGAAAACAAGACAGACCTCGGGGATGGGGTACAAGCTGCTGAAATCGCCTGAAGCCAAGACGTTGTTATTGAGAATGTACTGCACGCGAGCGCCGCTATTGCTCGCGCGGGCCTTGATTGCCTCAAGCGGCGAGACAAGGTACGTATGGCGTCCCGTGCCGGAGCCGCCGCCAATGGTGAGCGTACCGATCTCGAAACCGGAGCCGAAAACAAGACCATCGGCAGGGTCCGCTGCGTCATTGCCGAAGACGCCGATGCTGGTGGGATCCTTGAGTGGCAGCGTACCGTTGATATTCTTGAGGAGGACCGTGGCTTCCGCGCCCAGTTTGCGGATAAGGGATGCGTGGTTACGTTGGACATCGCGGCTCGGGGGCGGCTCAAAGGGGATCAGATCAAGCAAGTTTGATTGTGCGGCGATGGTGAAGATGATGGACGGGTCGACGGTTGGGTAGTCGGCGCTGTCTTGATCGAAGAGGTAGTATTGGGTCATGATCCGTCGTATCATCTCATCGAGTCGGCCCTCGGAAACAGAGCCATCCCTGATCATCTTCGTGATGTTGGGCCCCCAGTAAGTCTCGCCGCTCACGACCTGGGCTTGTCCGATCGGACCCGGCATATTCATGTCTAAGCCCCCATTGATGGATTCGGCCCCGGAATTCGTGGCAAACCAGTCACTCTGGACATATCCCGCAAAAGATAGCTCGGTCTTCAGAATTCCGTTGAGCAGGTTGGAATTCTCACAGGCGTATGTTTGATTCAGTCGGTTGTAGCTGCACATAATGCTGGCGACGCCAGCGCGGATAGAATCGGCAAACGGCCACAGGTACAGCTCATGCAGTGTTCGGTCGTCGATATTGGATGAAATTGCTGTGATTTCTGTGCCGTTTTCAAGCCAGGAATTACTTCTTTGAGTCTCTTGCTCATTGCCGATGAAATGTTTGGCGCATGCTTGAACTCCCGCGTCTTGCATCCCTTTGATGGTAAGATGCATCGCGACTCCGGTGAGATAGGGGTCAACAGAGAACCCTTCCCAGTTGCGCCCTCCTAGCTGGTTTCGACCCAGTGGTCCAGCGACCGGGCTACGTATCAAGGTCAGTGGGCAGCAGGAATCAAAGGAATGTGCAGGTGTTCGTACCCTAGTCCAACATGGACGCCTTTGTCACGAAATTCCTCCCCCAAAGCCTTTCCACGCCTGTAAATAAGATCCTTGTCCCAACTAGCCGCCGTCGTGAGGCCGGCCGGGAAGATGCTGACCAGATCGGCGCGGTCCAGCGCCGTGGGGCCATCGAGCAGGCAGAGTCCGCGGAAGCCGACCCGCTCGATCGGCGGTATGTTGCCGATGCAGCCGCCGGCCTCAAGACCGAGCCGGCCGGTAACCATATGGGTCTTTTCGGTAAGGTTGAGCCGTTCCACAAAAGCGGTCGCCTTGGAAACGGCTGCATGCCAGTTCCGGGCTGGTGAGGACGAAGCAGGGGATCGTGGTGGTGGGCGGGCTGGCCAGAACCCGCTGCCGGCGCCGGATGGCCTGCTGGCATACCAAACCGAGATTAGGATGAGGGCCGTGAGGCACGACGCGGCGGTGATCCATGATGGCGTGCGACGCCGTTGGGGGCGAGATCGGCTCGGTGTACATTGTGCAGGGAGGGTGACAAATTGCTGTTGCTTGGCAGAGTAGTAGGCGCCGGCTTCCTTGGTACCGCTGCTGGTGTGACTACTGGTGTGACTCTTGCTGTTGCTGTTGCTGTTGCTGATGCTGGTGGTGCCACGAGGAAATTGGCTCTCATCGGGCATCATGTCGGTCGAGAAGCTGCAGGAATGGCCATTCAAAAGGAGAGAGATCTCCTCCTCGTCGGCAGCTCGGGGACGCAGCGCATTGATGCGCGTTGGCTCCCGGGCCTTTGAGTCCATGGTGGGCGGGGATCGCTCCTGGTCATGTCGTTCGTCAGTTCTAACGTGGGTGCACAGTCTGTTAGCCCGCGATGCTTTAACACATGGCAGAGCGGCACATCCGGGCGTGGAAGAGGTGAGGTCAGGTTTCAAGAATCTGGGGTAGAAGCGGTTGACGTGAACGTTCAAGCTCCGTTAAGACTGCGGGCTTGTCCTCGCTCTGTCCGAATAGATGACCGTGTCTCTCTCTGTTGGAGGTGTTCAAGCGACTATGTGGTGAAGGTTTCCGGATGGGATGGGAGTTTGAGGAAGTGGAGAGGAGAAATGCCATGGCTTGACGGGCCGAACTCGGGGGCGTGCCGTGGGCGGACAGACGTTGTGCCATTGCGTGACACTCAACTTGCCCGTTTGGGGATGCCGTTGGAGAAGGTCCCCCTTGCGGGCCTGGTTGCTGATGCGACTCTGGTTATGAAAGTTCGGCGTAAGGGCCAATCGCGCCTTTGCGGACTCTCGGCTTCGGATCCGATGGGGCACGCGGGTGGCATCGACGACGTCATTCCCTGTCAAGCAGCTTTTCCCGAATACGCGTATCGTGGTTTAGAGCACGTAAGACAGCGCAAACATGCAGGTGACGCTGAGATGATCAGAATTCATGGGTTAGCACGAGCTGCCCGAGAAAAAGAAAGTTGCGCAGGGTGAACTAGATACTGAACCAATGATTGTCTTTCTATCACGCCCACTGCGTCGCTCATGTCCCGACCGAAACCTGTCCGTCTCTTGGACTTGGACGGCTAATACTCGGGCCAAATCCGTGCTCTGAGCCATGGCAAGCAGGTGTAGGTTACCAACGGACTAGAGCTGTGAGAGACGAAGTTGATTTACGATTAAGAGTGACTTGAATAAAATTGAACACAGGTCATTGAGGTCAAGTTATCCTGCAGTTTGGTTCATAACAATAACTATCCCTATCGTGGCAGGTCGTAGTGTATGTATGCTTTGGTAGTAACTTGAGATTCTCAGCGCGCTCCATTGTCAACTAGATACTCAATCAACAATGTCCACATCCGAGCCAGACACTTGTCAAATCTTAAGTTCAACTTGGGAAGTCTGATTATCCATGCTCAAGGTTGTGGAGACTTGGGGAAAATTCCACCCATATGGGTCCAGTCAGTCGCCCATCTCTCGTGACTCACTTACAACTCCACCACCGCCCCATATCATAAGGGTTAGGGCAAAGCCTCTCACCAATCACCACCAGGTCGGTTAGCTCAGTTGGTTAGAGCGTGGTACTAATATGTGATCTAACATGTTGAGTAATGCCAAGGTCGGGAGTTCAAGCCTCCCACTGATCATCTCCTTTTGCCGTTGCCGCCTTTGACCTCGTCACATTGCCTAAAGGTCGGTATGGTGTCGTTTTGCTACCCTTGTGTCGTCAAATGACCATACAACCAACGGCTTGCTTGCTACCTTTAAGACACAATCTCGCTCAATGACTGTAATTCAAATTCGTAGCCCAATGGTTTCTATCAAGGCTTCTGAACTATTTTGTTGATGATATGGAAGTTAAAAAGCAAAGCATAATGGTGTGAACCAAAATGTTTAGGCTTCTTGTATCCCGTAAGTTCAATATCAACGCAAAGCTCAGCAACTCACTCGGCGGATTACATAATGGTTATTCTATGGCCGTTCACAATTCTCTGTGCCATTTGACTTGACTCCTTGTCTGGGCCTACCAAGTTGGGCCTACGAAGGGTCAGGGAACTCAATCTTTGCTGCATTCTCGGCCAAGCTTTTTGGATGTGGTCTTCCCATGCGACTTTCAGCTTTGGTCGTCTGATACAACGCTGGAAGTTATGATTCGAACATTCTCCTGCGCTGAAGGCTGTTCTCCTTTTCCAACTCCAGCACTGACGGCCGTTGCAGTTTTCTAGATGCCCGCAGAAAATGTTTGAGATGAGAGACTTTCTTTTTCATTGTCTGTTCTACGTTACTGAAAATATGATGGTGGAAGCTTCAGAGCATCACCCTCGAAACGGTCTAACCCCCTACGCCCGTGCTCGTGCCCCCCAGTGCATTGCTCTCTCAACTTCTCTGGGAATTTCCTATTAGGGCAGGTCTTTCATGAAGTTCATGTCCCCGAGGTCAATGTCCCCAGATTTCAGATTTGAGATGAACTGACAATGAGCAAGTGCCAGTGAACAGGTGGTCTCGTTTACGATGTCAAGCGCCGTCGCAGTCGGGGTCCGAACGTGGAAGTCTGATTGGACTCATTTCAAGGCACGATCCAACGGTCGTGCAGGCGGGAACAATTTCTCCGCTGTGCGCATTGGCTGAAAGAGGATACAGCAGGCAGACCACGTCCAGACGAGCACGTCCATATCACCTGGCTGATGCATCTCCGGCCTGGTCCACACTGCTGGACCACTGCCAACGGATGAACATGTGTCTTGCGAGCTGATTTAGCACTCAACCGGCAGGACGCCGTCTGCTGTCAGCTCGGGGACACAGCGCAGTTTCACCAGAGATAATATGTCAAAAAGGCCGCGTGATGGTGAGCCATTGTCGCCCGGTGGTTCGCGCCTGAGCACTGTCCAAGCGTTCACTGTCTTAAACGATCCTCGCAAGCCACCTGGCAGGGCAGATGCGAGATATTTTCGGAAGTTGGTGGGGGGAAGCCGCTGGGAGGACCTCGTGATCGTCCAATGCTTCACGGAGAACCCCAGCTAGGTCACGCACCACTCTGAGGGTATGCCGTGCAGGTTTCGTACAAGAGCCCTGGCGTCCGTCATTTCGGCTCCATGACTGGCAAAGACCACTGCCTGCGCTGTTCATGAAGTAACGCACGAAGTTGACACGGCATGAAATTGTGATATTGGTCAGATTTGCCTGAAAAGGGAAGCAAGAACACATTTCACAAGGTTACAACAACATATTCTTCGGTCGCCGATCAATCAACCTTGTTTGAGTATACTCACGTGCCAGCTCCGATAGGTGCGTGCGTTTTCCAAATCTTCATATTGAGTGACATTGTAGAATACACATGCAACTCACAGACTTGAGGCGCCCTTACTACATTACATCCCCATACCTCTCGTATTCGCTCATTAGGCCACTAGCCCTGCTGCCACAAGGAGGTCGTCTGCCCCTCGACGCTGACCTCGTCAATGGCAATCATCTCATCATCACTCAGTCTCCAACCCAAGGCGCCAATCACATCCTTCGCCTGGTCAACATTGCGAACGCCAACGACCGGCACGGCGCCCTTGCTGAGGTTGTAGTTCAGCGCCACGGAAGCCGCGCTCTTGCCGCGCTTGTCCGCAACCTCACGCAACACCGCGATGGTCGGCTCGATGTCTTTCATATCATAGCTGCTGAAGCGGCGCTCCTTCGGCGGCGGGTTCTCTGCCGTGTACTTGCCCGTCAGGCGGCCCTGCGCGAGAGATGCGTACGACTGGAAGGCGATGTCGGCGTCCTTGCACCGCTTGATGTTGCCCGAGGTTTCGGGGTAGCGGCGCAGAACGCTGAACTCGCACTGGTTCGTCGCAAGCGGAACATTGTACTTCTTGAGCTCGTCGCGCATCTTGAAGACATCGTCGTCGTAATTTGCGACACCGACTGCGCGTGCAAGGCCCTCCTCGACGCATTTGGCCATACCCTCGGCGATTGTGGCGATACTTTGCGGGTGAATCGGTCCGTGGACAAGGTAGATGTCGACAAAGTCCAGTCGCATCCGTTCCAGGCTGGCTCGGAGGCTTTTGATAGGCGCGTCTATGGGGTGGATGAAGTTGTCCGCTTTCATGGGCGTGCTGAAGTACTTGGTCTGAACAACAACACTGTCGCGTGGGAGGCCTTGAATGAGATCACCGACAATCTTTTCGCTCTCGCCATTGCCATAGGCTTCTGCGGTGTCGATGAAGTTGATACCGGAGTCGTAGAGTGTCTGCCATGCTTCTTGGATCTTGATCCATTCGCTCTCGTCGTAGTGCCAAGTTGGTTTGTCTCCCCAAGACCAACCACCGATGCAAATGTAAGATGCCTTGACATTGCCTTTTGCCGCTGGGAGAGACAGGCGATCTTTGGCCGTTGGGTTGAAGGATTGAGGTAGAACATTTTTTCCTGATAACTTGTGGTCGACGCCGTTGGGCATGTTGGAGTGAAAGCCTGCAACTGCCGACAAACCGGCACTGAGTCCTGTTTGTAGTGCTTGGTCCATTGTTATGATTGCGGTATGTGATTTCGCGGCAAGATAATCGTTATTCAATAGGGTGAAAATCAAGTGTTAATATTGATACTGTCTTTGATCTTGTCCGGGCTAGTGTTCGTCTGCTTTTATCATCTCCATCATTACAGCTTTCATCCTCGACTTACCTGGGCTCCCATATCGTCACTTACGACGACATTATGACTTCAAAATTGCCAACACGCCCATGACGGCTATCTTGCCGTCGGATATTATCCTGCCCGGGATTAATATGGGGTTGCCATGTCGTGTTGATCCAAGAGAGGGTCTTTCCCCATACATACAATTGGGCTTATGGGGTAGTATCCCGGCCGATGGGTCGAAACATCGTCACGATAACAATGCGTTTTCTGAGCCATGTCTTTCGCCTGTCTCAACTGAGATATGGACGCATGCAGCCCGGATCAAATTGTCCGCGCATGCCACATGGACTTGTCCGGAGGGTCAAGACGGGACCTCAACCAATGACTTCGTCCATAATCATAAGGAGGAGCTGTCACATGTAAGATTGAAACGCGAAGCCCAAGCTGCATCATGGCTTGACCACCCGGATGAGCCTGGACTTCGTAACGATACAATGACGTCACTATGAAGGGGTCATAGACGTGCAGCAAGACAAAGACACGTCCAAACATTGGGGATGTCTTCTTAAAGGCCATTGCGCCCCTTGCTTTTCTAACATGGAGATTCCGTGTGGGTCGTTGAAGCTATAGGGCCATATCGCGAGCGGAATCAACATGGCTACGAAAGACCAGAAGCGCAATCAGTCCCACGACTCGGACGACATGCTCGTCTACTCCATTCCCGAGGTCCCGGTCACCTTGCGGAGGAGACCGTTCCTGCAACCCGAGAACAACCAACAGCTGGCTCATACTGGTAGGTTCAGTTCTCGTCTTCGATTGGAAATCGGGATATTCGCAGCTTACTAGGTTCATGCAGGTACTCCGCGGGCTAATATTGCGGCAACCTATGATCGCCCGAATGGCACCACGGAAAATGGCTGGGCCAAGCTACACCGCCATCAGACTGTAAGGCTAATTCGATTAAACAAGAATGGCGTGGGATTGGTACACTGACCGAAATATCTATTAGGTCCTGCAACAGCATTGCGACTTCTTTGATGCGGTAAGCAGTCAAATGAGAGAGGCCAGAATGCCCAGGCACTGACAAAGAATTAGGATCAGGATGGCGTGATCTGGCCAACAGATACCTTCTGGGGATTCCACAAGCTTGGTTTCGGAATTTTCTTGTCGATCATCTCCGTCTTCATCATCCATGGCAACTTCTCGTACCCCACACTGTCCGGATATCTTCCGGATCCCTTCTTCCGGATATACCTCGCCAACATTCACAAGGACAAACACGGGAGCGACAGTGGCACTTACGATACTGAAGGACGCTTCAATCCGCAAAAGTTTGAGGACATGTTTGCCAAGTACGCCCAAGGCAGAGACTACATGGATATTTGGGACATCTTTGCCCTGCTGAAAGGTCAAAGACTGGTTGCTGATCCCGTTGGATGGGGCGGAGCATTTTTTGAATGTGAGTGCAGAACCTGCTTTTTAAAATTTCGTGGCTGCGTTACTAATCTAGAGAAAGGGCTGGCCACATATATCATGCTCTGGCCTGCGGACGGTCGGATGGCGAAGGAAGATATCCGTGCCATTTACGACGGAAGCCTATTCTACAAGATTGCTGCCCGGAGAGCCAATAAGTGAGCGTTTCCACGCCTTTTTCGACGGAGCATTTCACTGCGTTTCTAAGGAGATGGGAATACGTGGCATATCTCACTCATTTAGTTACCTTTTAGGGTGTGTAGAGGCGTAGGGCGCACATGGCTGTTGGCGTACGGCGATGGATGAGAGGGAGTACAGAATTAAGTCGATGCACATATTCCAGGCGTATCCATCCGCGAAGTCGGTGAAAAATCAAGATTTGATATTCATCCCATAATTTCGGCGAGGAATTTGTTCATGGTGTGGTGGCCTGGTGCGTCATGTCCATGCGAAACGTCTCCCCTCTTCTCCCCCAAAATGTGGTCGGCCGTGCGAGCGGAGATGTTCGGTCGGCAGGTAAGGGCCATAGTTGGACGGCATATTGGGCGATATGATTCGAACTCGCCGAAAGTCGCCTCAGATTTGGCTTCAGGCCACAGAAGCTTTGTGTACAGCATCAATGTTACGAAGAAGTGTGCGCATCGTTATGCGATCAGCCATGCTGCCCAGTTCTGCTAGCCTTGTGGTGTTCGACTTCGGGAGGTTGAAGAACAAAGTTGAAGAGGTCATGACATCGTAAATTAAATAATCTGAGTCGGTATCTAAATCTGTTTCTTTCTGATATAATCCCATCCCCAAAAGCCCAGTCCCAATCATAAGATCATCAGTAAATCGACTGTACGGGAATTTCCGCAGCCGTAAGAGGGTCTTCCACGTATGGGTCGACCGGGTAAAACTCCATGATAATGTACCACTGAATCAGGGCAGCCATGAGAAAACCGAGGCCGCCAGTCAGGAACAACGCCGCAATCGCCACAGTCGCAGTCTTTTCGAGAAGCGTCACAACGCCGACAGCCAGAAAAGAACCAGCGCCGACAAGATTCCAGAGTCCGTTTTGCCAACTAGCATCGAGAAGCTTGGGAATGTACCATTTGTCCTGAGACAAATAGATCATCATGAGGCCGGCGAGCACGAAGAGGCTGCCACCGACGAGTTGAGGTGAGGAGACGAAGATGATGGAGGCGTTCGGGTGTGAGAGGTCGAGGACGCCAGGAATGCCAGCGACAGCTGAGACGGTGAATGAGGCGCCGGCGAGAAACTGAAGGATACCAGCGCGGAATGCTGGGCTGGGAAGGAAAATACTGCGGAGCTCGTACCAGTTGGGCCACCAAACCCATTCCTCGCTCCTGAGGAGAGCAGGCTTGTACGCGTCCGGAGCATCCTTTTTGGGGTCCAACGTGCCGCGGTCGACGTTGAAGGCGGCCAATAGTCCCATCAGACCGCTAAGCGCGAAGAGCGCACCGCCCAGTGTAAGAGTAACCTGAATACCGGTATCTTGTCCCGGGAAATCCAGCTTCGGGCTTAATTGTGGAATGAGGGCAAAAATTCCGTTCAAGCAGAAGCAGATGCTGCCAGCGATGAACACCATGGTGACGAGCCAGCCCATGTCGCGGTAAGGGTAGATGGTGAGCATGGCGCCAACACGTGAGAATCCAGTCCGGCATGTTGTAGAGGCGACTGAAAAAACATCCGGATCTCTTTCGGGTTTTGCTGCCCTCTCAGCGTCACACGCCGCTTTGTAGGCAGCGTAGTCGATGTGGTTGAATGTGCGATGCCAGACGGCGGACGCGAACCGCTCGTCGGCCGATCTTTCTGATGGAGGATATCCGATAGAGCTGAGTGACGGGTATGGCGACACCCAGGCACGGGGCATCCCGCCCGCACCGGGAGCCCTCAGGTAAGATACCCTTCGAGGGTTGTAGGCGTTCATCTTGGGTGGTTGGTAATGTTGATGTGTCGACGGTCCTTATGCCATCTTCTCCTCTCTCTTCACTTGACACGCCCTGCCGATGGTTGGAGTCGAAAAGAGCGTTCGGATGCAGATAATGGGTCAAGACGAGAAGGGGAGGACAGGGCCCTTATTTACGCCTCAACCCTCCTCCGCAGGGATGTCATGATCCCTCATCGGGCTTCTAGCTTCGCACCGGGCGGCAGCAAAGCCCAACCCCTCTGGTGGCCTGAGCATGAATGTTAGCGTACGTCGTTTCAGTGCGTGCGTATTGGGGGGAACAGACGACATACGGGCGAGTGCAAAAGGTTCCCGCCGTTGGGTGAGTGAGTTCTGGCGATGGTACACCTGAACAGTTGATCTCCATGTCGCTCTCGGCATGCACGGGCGGACATTTCAGACGACGTACGTCCCCGCGTCCGTCCGCGGCGGGCTGTACTTGCCCTCTCTCTGGCCCTGGCACGCCTGTTGCGCCCAAGGGACGGCCGACTTTCTGCCTTCCTGAGACACGCATTGCCTTGAGTCCGGTTGATAAGCTGTCGTGCAGAAGTTTAGGAGGGAGACTGAAGAGGGAGGGCCGGCGGCGGGGATTGGCCATGGGCGGCGAACTCTGTCCGGGGTTGAAACAAACCTTGGACCCCCTCAACTGTGCAATCCGTCTCTCCAACAACATGGCTACTCCTGCGTTGGTTGGTGTGCTTGGTCCGTGATGTCACGCCAGATTGGTCACACCAGGGGGCGAGAGTTCCTACGCGAAGGTCCCCGACTAAGGGGACGGCGTGGGATGTAACCACACACAGCGCCCTCCTCTTCGGAGCTTAGCGGCAAAACGGACAAATCTACACGGTCCATCGTTGGCCAGCTAGAATCCAAGCCCTTCGCCAACTTGTTCTGGTCGGCCGGCGCCCGCGCGGTGCCGGCACTACGCCGTTTAACCTTTCGGCCAACTCCTAGTGTCCGCCCTCCCCTTGCAGAACAACACGAGAAAACCAGGAACGAAATCCCACATTGCGAATCCCAGATCGCCGGATCGCCCTAGAATAATTATTAGGAGTATTACTTCATTAGTGATTGATCTTCCCGTGAGATTCCCTACTGGCGCGATTTTGACTCTTCCAATTCGAGGCAGCGGGTGATTGAGAGCCTAATGTTAGTTGGCTCTGAGGCTTCGCGTCATCCTAACAATCCGCCCTCCTTATCCGAAGTTTCGTCGTCTTTTGACTTTTCAAGTTCGCTTGCTCTGTCCAATTCCTCGCTCTCGTTATTAGTCGTTGGCGAGGCTCGCTTACCGTCTGCCAATTATTCCTACCTGAGAAACCCGTGGCCGGCACCATCAAACCATCCCAAGGGCTGCCTTGCTTATTTCAAGCTGTACAATTAGCTCCATGCTCAAAAAAACAGCCCTTGACTACTGGTCTGGACCAATGATCTCTTTTTGAGGTTCGGACTTTTGAGCCACCCAGCACACGGATCCCTGCCCAATCCATCGGCCAACACAGCCGGCGCGCGCGCGCGGACGCCCAAGCACGGCACGAACTCGGGTTTGTGCCTTGAACCACCACACCTACTACATTTCTCCCGACTCATGCAGGGCGGGCGCTGGAGCGAGTCTTTCGCAAGTCTGTTGGTGTCTGATGTTGCTCGCGAATCCCCCTCCACCCCTCGGCCGTATCCGCGAAGCAACTGGAAGGCGCCCTAGCCGGCGCCGAAGGGGAGCAGACCAAACGCTCAGGGGCAACTCTGTCATCTCGGATCCGGGCGATCAAGAAAAGCAAAAAGCAAAGCAAAAGCGGCAAAGTGCATTCGGTCTTGAGGATGCCGTTCTGCATAATCGGCGATTTGGCGTATGGTTTAGTTAGTCAGGCTCGTAACGTATTGGGAGTTGGGACTGAGTCTGCTGGAGAAGACGAGAAACTTCTTCTTGCGAGATCTGCGCTTGGAGGATTATTTATGGAACAGAAGCACGATACGCCAAGATCCGCCAAGCAATGACAAGACCGGTTCATTATGCTTGATGTGAAGCCCTAGAGGAGTGTTCGTGAGAACTGCAGCTCATCTCACGCCGCCAAGAGCACAGCCTAGGCGGGTAGACAGCCTTGGCGTTGACAAAAGCAGAGGAGACACAGCCTCACGGTTGGTGGTGACTGGGGACAACCAGGTTGTCCGGGCATCTGACGAGACCAAAGGCACTTCAAGGCTGGTCGGAAATCCAGCTTTTTGGGTCCTCTGGCACTCGCCTTCCTAGGATACTTCAGGGACCGTCTCGAGCAGCGCAGGGATCAACGTTGACCAGACAGTGAAGCCCACGAGATCGTAATTGCCCATTCACTTTCGCTTTGGGCCGAGGAGAGCAGATAAAACAAGTTGGTAATATTGTTTCTCATCTTTTGATATTGAATCAAGCATTCAACAGCCTCAAGGCTTGTTGCCCTCGGAAAGATTTGAAAAAGAAATAAGCAAAGACTTATGATTTTAAGATTATTGGTTAAGAATAATAGATTATCTCGATTTGTCTTCTCGGCCAGGTCCTCCCGAGAGATTAGTCGGGTAGGGCGGGTGGCTGAGTTTCCCAATCATCTGGCGATGCGGCCTTCTCGAGAGTTCAAGCTTTCCTCAAGACGGGAAGTGGGGAGGCAAAAGGGGGGGGCTTCCGACCGCATTGAGCGTTAGACGATTAGACTTTTGAGCGGAAAGTCAACCTTTAGTGTGCGCATGAGCAAACAGTCTCAATTCAGACGGTTGCCTGACAAGTGTCTGTCAAGCCCAGACCGTTGGGCGCGACTCGAGCATACCTGTCTCCCTTGTCCTTGACGACTAGGCGGGCAAGCCAAAGACCGGCGGATGAAAGATGAGCACGTCTTCATGAGTCGAAAACACGTAAGCTACCTGCCTTACTGAACTCGTGTGCAACAATGGACGTTGAATGCAAAACACCGTGTCCATGGGTTTTTCTGCAGGAGTAGTCGGCAGGAGATTTTGCGCCGGACAGCCTCCAAGACTCTGAGAACGATCGCAAACATTATCTCAATCCGGCTGACCAGATGGGCGACTCACGCGCCGCGCAGCTAACCCACCATTCGGCCGGAGATGTCTGACTGCAGAACTCTGAAGGGGATAAACGGCTGAATCAAAAGCTTCCCGTCCCCGCCTGCCTGTTTGAAGCAGGAACTTGCCGCTTGTCATCTGAAGTGTATGCCTCGGGAGTAAGAAAGTGGGACTGTTGGAGCCAAACTTCACCTTGACCTGACCTCAGATCACCTTCTCTCTCCTTCTCATTACAATGAATAACCACCAAGTAAAGTATTCAGGGTCGGAAGATGGATTGCTCTAGTTAAGATGGAGGTCGATAGATCCAGTGAGATTCAACAGTTGTTGTGGCCACCGTCACTCAATTGCTTCATGGTCAGCTTCATTTTTCAACTACCCTAAGAACCGGTTTCAAGGAAATTCCTTACCTGCGTGCACAACAAGACGATGTTGCCTTGCAGAGTGCTGGAGAGAAGGCTAAAGGTAGTGGGAGCTATTGTAACTGCCACCACATCTCCGCGAAGACCGGGTAAATCCAGCAACTGGTTCGCGAATCTCTGAAATAGAAAAACAGTCCGAACTGATCACTGATGGCTGAATTTTGACTGGGGCCGGGGAGATGTTCTTCACGAACAGCTTATAATTGACCAAAGACACCGTCCAGCAGCAACGTCCTGACTGCTGTGGGGCTATCCTCACTCCGGTGAAATCGACGGTGAGCCAAAGTACATTTGATGCAGCTATGAGCATGCCCATGCCGTATCTATGGGGCTGCTCTCGCGCATCTCCTCGGTCTCCAGGAGGCGGCCGGATGTCACCTGCAGATGTTCTCTGAATGCCTTCATTTCCAGAACTTTTAATTGGGTGTCTGGTCGGCGAGGACCAACACGAAGGGTGATTGGCCGCATCCCCACATTTCACTTCCTGACGCGTGACGCGCGACGCGTGAGAGTGGGCCCGGTAGAGATAAAGATAAGAGATAAGATAAGCAGCCGCCCCGCCCCCGCCTTCGGTATTGGCGATTGATGGCAAGCAAAAATTTTACCCCTCCAAACTCCTTCGAGCGAAGACGCGGCCCAGATACGTATCATCGAACGCAGCAACGACCGAGACAGCATTCAAGATGGCGGACAGCACCGAGGCCGAGGCGCCTCACAACAACTTCGACGTACGTCATGTCATGTCTTGCAAACCAAAACTCCCCGTGGGACATCAGACGCCTCGGACGTGCATCGCTGATCTTTCGTGACAGACCATTCTCGTTCTGGACTTTGGCAGCCAGACGAGTCACTTGATCCTTCGCCGTCTGCGAAGCCTCAAGGTGTATGCTGAGATGCTGCCATGCAACACCAAGTTGGAGGATCTGCCCTTTAAGCCGAAGGGTATCGTGCTGTCTGGAGGTATGGGCAATTAAACATGTCTCAGGAGAGATATCACTCACTTCTGCGTGCCACTTCGCGAGTTGCTAATAATGTACAGGACCGTCATCTGTGTACGACCAGGGCGCGCCCCGTAAGATTTCTTGCTCAAAGTTCTCAGCCTGGTGATATTGATTCGCTTCAGACGTGGACCCCGCTGTCTTTGACCTTGGCGTGCCCATTTTGGGTATCTGGTATGACTGAACTCGCTCTTTGGTAAACTCGGCACTAATCTTACCTATTCAGCTATGGTTGCCAGGTAATTAATCACCCATAGATCTTTCCGGCATTCGATGCTTCAGCAAGCCTGCTTTTGATCTTGCCCACACTCTGTGGTGTTACAACAACAGAATGAAGCAGGTTTCGGGCTAGGGTCTATGGATCATGGCTAATAATTTATTTGTAGGAAATCGCCTGGAGAATCGATTCCAGCAACGTTGCCCGTGGACAGATCCGAGGTTCGTTATCTAGGAAGACTTGGACGAGGAATCCGTTTTCTGATCTGTTGAGTTTGCAGAGTATGGCCACGCCGACGTCAACATCCATGCCACTGGAAATGCCCATCTCGACAGCCTGTTTGCCGGTATCGGAGAGTCGATGCATGGTGAGTCTTGCCCGTCAGAGCGCCTTCGCTAGTATGGCACGAAATCTGACTTCATCGCAGCTTACATGAGCCACTTTGACAAGCTCGTCAAGTTGCCCTCCGGATTTGTTGTCGTGGCAAGCACTAAGAACTCCGAGTATGCCGGTATTGCCCACGAGACTAAGCCCATCTACGGTGCGTTCCTTCTGCTTTGCGATTTTCATTAACCCCTATTCACCTCTTGATCATGTCCCCATCCGTCGTCCTCGAATTTCCACTTTTCGTCTTTCCTTTATATATGTCTGCTGCCTTCGACACCAGCTAAACTAACATGATGTAGGTGTGCAATTCCACCCGGAGCTGGAACACGTCGGTTGATCATCAAGCCCTTGCTTCGCTCTCAGACTGACAGTTTCAATAGACTCCCCGCGGCTCTGAGATTCTGCGTAACTTCGCCGTCAACATTTGCGGCGCGCAAACCAACTGGGTGATGAGCAACTTCATCCAAAACGAGATTGTTCGCATCAGAAACCTCGTCGGCGAGCACGCACAGGTCATCGGAGCTGTCTCCGGTGGTGTCGACAGCACAGTCACTGCCAAGCTGATGACTGAGGCAATTGGTAAGTTCGTCCGATAACTTTGGGGAGTGTCTGGAAGCTAAAAGTCACACAGGAAACCGTTTCCATGCCATTCTGGTGCGCCAAATATTCCTTAGAGCTTGCTCGGTGCGGAACGAACTAACAGGCTGGGCCAGGTTGACAACGGAGTTATGCGTCTTAACGAATGCGAGCAGGTCAAGGAGACTCTTGACAAGCATCTCGGAATCAACCTGACGGTTGTCGATGGAGCTGAGCTGTTCCTCGGCCGTCTCAAAGGAGTGACGAGCCCAGAGCAGAAGCGGAAGATCATTGGCAAAACCTGTAGGTCCCCTCACCCCCCAACGTTCTCTGTCCGGTGGTACTGATACGAAAACAGTCATCGATCTGTTCCAGGAGGAAGCCCTGCGTATTGAGAGGGAAGCTGCGGACAATGCGCCCGTTGAGTGGCTGGTCCAAGGCACTGTGAGTTGAATACGCATGCTCCGTGAAACATTTGCTGATATTCTTCTGCAGCTTTACCCCGATGTGTACGTGCAGTCTTGAGCTTCTCGTTTCGTCAGGCATAGCTAACCATTCCTAGTATCGAATCAGTTTCGTGGAAAGGTGAGGATCTTCCTCCTTGATGTTGAAGTTTAGCCAGAGCTAACCCACAAACAGGACCTAGCGCGACAATCAAGAGTATGTTCCATGCCCTCATTCATCTCAGGAAGTCTCGACAACGTCGTATTTCCGTGTTATAACAGCTGCTTTTGCCTAAGCTGTGGCCAACCCGCAATCGCAATAACTAACCTGGGAATAGCGCATCACAACGTCGGTGGACTGCCGGACACCCTCAAGGTATGTGACTAAGATTCCTATAGCATGGGTCTTGCGGCCAGTATTCTTGCTGGCCTCACTTAGCCTGTGCGCTTTTCGAGCTTGACTAACAGCATCCTAGCTGAAACTCATCGAGCCTCTGCGTGAACTCTTCAAAGATGAGTGCCGTGGCTTTGGTCAGGAATTGGGTATCGACAGAAGCCTTGTGATGCGCCACCCGTTCCCTGGGTAAGTGCCCTTCCCTTTCGTTCCGGAAATCCTCTCTAATCCCGCTCATATAGTCCCGGTATTGCTATTCGCATCTTGGGTGAAGTTACGCCTGAGAGAGTCGCTATTGCCCGGGCCGCAGACCACATCTTCATTTCCGAGATCAAGGCGGCTGGAGTTTATGACCAGGTAGGCGTGAACGGGCGGCATCATTGTGGACACGGCTAATTTTGCGATAGATCTCACAAGCCTACGTTGCCATCAGCCAAGACAGAGGTACGACTCCTCCGGGATCGATGACGTTGTACCATTCACTGACGATGTTATAGCTGTTGGTGTCCAAGGTGACGCCAGAGTCTACGGATACATCGCTATGTAAGTACCAAGATCCTGGCGCTCCCTGGGTTCGGCCTATTTCCACCATTCGGTTTCATCCAGGACCCGCGAACGCGAAAATGACCACGCCGACAGCTCCTTTACACCCCGGGTTTCTGAATTTTGAACCACAGTACTGACTTGACTTTTAGCCTTCGCGCCGTTAAGACGCTCGACTACATGTCTGCAGAGGTAAGAAGCGCCCGTCTTTGAGGTTGAGCTCTTCAAACTAACATCATGCAGCCTTTCGAGTTTGACTTCGGCTTTATCAAGAAGGTTTCGACTCGCATCGTCAACGAGGTGGACGGTATCGCTCGCGTGACCTACGACATCACCAGCAAGCCCCCTGGTCAGTGTTTGGCTCATTCTTGTTACTGATCTGTTGACATGTCTAACTTAGCTACAATAGGTACCATCGAGATGGAGTAGAGTCGTACACAAAGGTGAAAATAGAATGCGCAGTGACTTTTCGAGTATAGAATTACTTCATAGACAACTTCAGAGGGATGAATAAAGAATCAACGACCAACATAAGCAGTGCCTTTGACCTGTATCTCCCTTCTTCCCGTTAACCTAAGCTAGATGCCATCTTTTCATTCTCGTGGAGTCGATGTCCAGTTTCACAATACAGATGAAATTGGGAGACATCTATTAGCTGGGGGCAAGGTCTCATTTCGCAAAACCAAAGTATGTACGTTTGTTATTGCCAGCGGATTCATCTGCTCACCGCTGGGTCCAGCAATGATGCACAACTAAGCTCGCACTCTGATTGCTCGACCTGAGGTGACAAAGACAAATGAGGGTGGGGCGCAAGGTAAGCTAAGGTGAGGTGGGAGACTGCCTAAGGCAAGGTGAGAGACTGCCTAAGGCAAGGTGAGAGACTGCCTAAGGTGAGGTGAGAGACTGCCTAAGGTGAGGTGAGAACTGCCTGAGGTGAGGTGAGATAGGTGAAGTGAGAATATCGGCAGGTATCCCTTCTTCTGTTACCCACCGTACCCAGACGCTTCGCCCTTTTCCCTCTGATACAATCCAAATCCTTCATATTCGCAACATACCAATGGCCTCTCTTCTTCAACACACCAACCTGCGTGGAACACTAGCTGGTTAACGCCTTTTTTACACTTTGCTTTGATTATTGTTACACTTCTGCGCGCATCTCATTGTTAAGAAACATACCTGACACCGAAAACACAAATTACCCTTCGGCAGGCCGAAACCAACAGCGCCAAGCAGAGCAATGGATCGCCAAGTCGCCAACGAGAAGAAGACGCGCGAAGCCTCCGGCATAGAGTGGCCCAAGATGCCGGGACACTTTCCTAAGGTTCGCCCGTCCCTTCCCATCCAAAAGACGCGATGACCTTTCATGTATGATTGACACGCGTCTCTCTAGACACCGATTGGGCAGGTCCAATGGTCCGAGACGACGAAGCCCGCGGCCAACAACGCCCCGGCCGCGCCCAGCGTGGGAGACAAGGTCGATGAGCTCATGCGCTGGCGCTCGCAGGTCGATCGCAACATGGAGGAGATCAACTAGAAGCTGGACGTCCTCCTGCAGGAGACCCGGAAGTGCCGCGAGCTGGAGAATCAGGAGACCCCGATGGGCACCAGGCTTTCGAACTCTTGCTTCCGCCTCGACAGCCATCACGACACCATCAGAGGCATCGGCCAATCTATTGCTGCCACGAATGGTCAGGTCCATCGCTTGACGGACGAAATACGCCAGATTAAGGAAGCCAATGAGGTTACAGTGTCTTTCAGATCCAGTCGGGGGTGAGTACACTCCGGGTTAGCCAAAACACTGACCTGAACTAATGTTGTTCCAGGCAATGAGATCGCGATGCGAGATTATGCTTTTGACACACAAACACATACACAGTGAGGGGTTCTGCATTCTGCATGGAGGAAGTTTTTTTTGGTGTTAAAGCACTTTGATTTTCCTTTGTTTGCTCCTTTTCCGCCAATGAGTTCCCGTTGTGTCGGGATGAGGGGAGCCTTTCATGGGGTATACCACACCAGCATGGATTCAGGCGGCACACAATTTCTGGCTTTGGCGAATGGTAATAGATGTGCTGTAGACTAAAATAGCACACTTACTTTCTTGGGAACTGGGAGCGGTGAAGGATGATTTGAGCTTTTGTTGGCTTTGGGCGGAGGGATAGGATCAGGAAACCGTGTATCAGTTTTCTTTCATTACGCACAGCCTAGAAGCAAGGTGTTTCTGTCAAAAATGACACCTTTCCCCAGTCCCAGTGTCAAGTCCCAAACTATCTTTGCCTGGTGAACCAAATTGATGCTCCAATGATGGGAATGATCAGGCTCACAACCTTGATTCCTGTCTTTCTCCAGGACGAGAACATGTCTTTCATTACCATGACTTGAAACTCGGCGGCGTCGTTGTTTCTTGGGTAGGGGACGTCCGGGATCTCACGTCCCAGAAAGGGACAGATTTTCTCCCAACCTAAACCATCTTCCAGCCTGAGCACTAGAAGCTTTTCGGCGGGGATCAGCTCCTTGGCAGTTTTGTTGCTGTGGTATCCTATCAGCTTTGCGAACTTTACAAGCTTTGAACCATACTCCTGCACGAACGCCTGATAACTTACTGATTTTTGTAGACTTTCACAGCCTCAGCCTGGGCCTTGTCCTTGTCGGATCCCGCATAGCCCCCGTACAGAACATGGCAATAGCTGGCGGCGAGCTTCCCGAGGTAGTGTGTGTATGGATCCAGCACCCCGATGAGCCGCATGGCAGGGGTTCTGAAAAGCTCACCGAAGGGCTTGAACGTCTTTGCGATAGACTTTCGCCACGCCTCGGGTTCGCGCTCGGTGAGGATGAACTTGGCTTCTGGGTACGCCGCGACGAGGTCCCGGATGAACCAGGCGGGGATGTCGGTGATGCTGTCAAAGTCCCCGAGGAACTTGTCAAAGTCGCGCCGCGTGAATACCTCCCCCTCGCCCTGCGTGCTTGCGCGGACGGCCTCGTCCATCATGCGAATGTGCGGCACGCCATTCTGGAACACCTCGAGCTGGTGGTAGGGCTTGTAGCCGAGGATCTTGAGGGCGTGGTAAAATCCGAGGGTGGCGTTTCTGGAATTGCCTAGGTCAGATCCCGCCCGGCGCAGCTCGCAACGCCTGCGAGTCTGTGTGAGTTCGTTTCGACATACCGTACGAAACTCAGGAGTATGACTTTCTTCTCTCGGGGATTTGGATGGACGGGCTGTTGATCGATATATCGCGACATTTCACGTTCAGTTCCTGTACTCGCGATGGATGCAGCAGAAGGGAAAATGCCCGACAAAGAGGAGTTTCAATCAGAATTTCAGAACAGTATCAGGCCTGGAGGCCAGTAATTTTGTATTCCGAATGATGGTGATCATTGCTGAAAGACGCATGGTTGCTGCAGTGGCGCTGCGCCGGTACGCAGCCCGTCAGCAGAAACCGGCGATCTGCCGTCAGCACGGTGTAAGAAATAACGCACCCCGCCGTTTGAGAGCAGCCACGTTGTTGCCGAGAAGAACTACGTGACTTCGGTAATCCAACGCTAGAGCTGCGCTCGCTTCCGTCATCGTCTCACTGATTGGCAGTGGTGCATGTAGACTGCGCTGGGTTTTAGTGAGTTGGGTGAGATCAACGCAATGCTTTTTTGCCAAGAGCAGTTTCTGCATTGGTGGAAGAGCTGGACAAACCGGAGCATTGTGTTTGTTTGTCATCCCAGTCTGTTCTCAACTTATGAAGAGTCAAACTACTCCTCTGAGGCGGGGCCCGAGTTTGTGGATAAGGCAGTCACTGAAATGTCGTGATGTGGAGAGTCTCGACTGAAAGTTTCGTTGGACGCGCCGAGTCCGTCGACCTTTTCATGTCGATGGACCCTCTCCAACGTGTACTAGGGGGCTGGGATAAGCACTATGATTTGAATGTTACACTGGTTCTTGACTCCACGTCTGGTAAGCTGAACTCGGCGCCGTAGCATGAGTAACATTGCGCACTGGAGCAGTTGGTCGAAACAACATGTATTTGGAGTCAAGCCAAGGCCATTCTCCACTTCCCAACCGCATCCTGCTGTGGCTCCGAACGAGCCCCAAGTTCTTGCATTTTATTACTCTATGAAAATGCCGAAGTACCCCAAACATTTGGTTCAAGAGAAGTGGATGCAATCGCGCGGAACTTGCACATCGTCAGACGACGAGGTATTACGACCACAAGAGGTAGTTGGAATTCGGCCGAGCCGGCGACTATCAATGGCAAGATACGTTACAAAAGAAATAGCATTAGAGAATGTAAACTTAAACAATTTGTCAAAATCAACATAGTCCACGATGCAAGTCGCAACTGCCCCATACGGAAAGCGGACCCTCTGTGCTTGATACCCCAACCGTTGGAGATCGCGATAAATGACGGCTGCAGAATCGGGGTACACACTCCATATAAGTTTCGAAGGAAACATCTGACCCCTTGTTCTTTCGGATTCAATCTTTCCTGCAGTTGATCGAGCTTAGCATCTCTTTATCTTGCCGCATACTAAGAGACAACTCTCAAACATGTCTCTCAGCCAAAGCCCTGGGCTTCTGCGCAAGCCCGTTAAAGTCGCGTGCATCCAATTCGCAAGCGGTACGCGTCTTTCCAGTTCAACAAGGGCATCAACTAATCAAACTTATGTCAGGTCCTGAAAAGACTGCCAACCTGCAAGAAGCCCGTCGTCTCGTGGCGGAAGCAGCATCCAACGGCGCCCGCATCGTCGTCCTCCCGGAATGCTTCAACTCGCCCTACTCCACAACTTCCTTCCCGGCCTACGCCGAAGTCCTCCAACCGGCTCCGCCGCCGGAGGCCTCCTCCCCGAGCTTCCACGCGCTCAGCTGCATGGCCAAGGACGCGGGCATCTACCTTATCGGCGGCAGCATCCCGGAATTAGAGCCCGAGACCCAGAAGATCTTCAACACAACCCTGGTCTTTTCACCGATGGGAGACCTTCTCGGCTACCACCGCAAGGCTCACCTCTTCGACGTGGACTTCCCTGGCAAGATGTCATTCCGCGAGTCCGACACGCTGTCTCCTGGAAACGCAATCACCACAATTGACCTTCAAGAATTCGGAAAGATTGGGCTCGGGATCTGCTACGACATCCGCTTTGCAGAGTATGCCACGATGGCTGCCCGCCAGGGGGCGTTTGCCCTGGTCTTCCCTTCGGCGTTCAATAGCACGACGGGTCCGCTACACTGGGAGCTCGTTGCTCGGTCGAGGGCGCTGGATAACCAGGTATACGTTGCCATGTGCTCGCAGTCGTACAGCCCAGGCTCTGGCTACCCGGCGTGGGGACACAGCATGGTCGTCGATCCGAACGGGCAGATCATGGAGACTACTGGCCGGGGCGACGCGATCGTATACGCCGATCTTGACGATGAGTCTATCGGACAAGCTAGGAGGCAGGTCCCCATCGGGTTCCAACGTAGATTCGATCTGTACCCGGACATCTCCAACGTTGTCAGGTAAACAGTTATCATCAAGTAATCTCTAGATGTTGTGAGTTATTTCTATCCGTAAGTAGATAGTGAATATTAAAGTCGGAAAACTGTTTCCAGAGAAGTCCAGCTGCGTTGGTAGCGCCGGCTTTGCCTTTGCGTATTTCTACGTATTTGATTGCTGTAAGTCACCAGATCGTGGGGGAGTTGTCTTTGTCCGCAACCACAACATGAAGTCCACCAAGCCCTTCTGGCGTTCCAGCGTCCCGCAACCATCCAAGATGGTCATCCCGCAAAGATTTTCGCCCCTTGTCGCAGAACTCAGAAACTTCTACGTCGGCAAAGATGTGAATGAGGTCCCAACACCAGCGGCCGTCTTGGATGTCGCCAAAGTTCGAAGGCATTGTCAGTCCATGTTGGAGGCGGTCGACGCATTGGGAGTTGAGTTCAGAGCTCATGTAAAGACGCACAAGGTTGGTCCGAACACTGCGAATTATCCTTCTGGATAATTCATGGCCAATTGCAACCACTTTTGTTGCTAACCTCTACTACAGACCAATCAAATCGCCCGACTTCAAGTTGGAGATAAATCCGGTAGCGTCAAGTTCATCGTGTCAACAGCGGCAGAGATTGAATTTCTTCTGCCAACTTTCAAAGCACTTCCCACCGCCGGCCGCGAAACAAATGTGCTTTATGGGGTTCCGCTTCCAAGCTCACAAATTGAACGTCTGGCACCCCTCAACAAAGAACTCGGCCAAAATGGCTTCTTAGTCATCGTCGATCACCCGTCATAACTAGAGTCGGTTGGCCGACTGTATGAGTTGAGCGGATTCCCCGTAGGCGTCTACTTGAAAGTCGATACTGCATGTGGGCATCACCGCGCAGGTTTGCCCGCCGCTTCCCTAAATAAGGGAGGTTTGCTGGAGGGCATTACTCAGCTTTATGAACAGGGAAAAACAAGCTTTGCTGGATTGTACTCGCACAGTAGCCTCAGTTACCAGGACTCGTCCACTGAGCAGGCTACCTATGCACAACTTGGCCGCCGAAATCGAAGGCTGCGTAGAGGCTCTACAATTCCACGAGACCCTGCTTGGGGGAGCTGGAAAGGTTACCATTAGCGTCGGCGCGTCGCCACAAGTTACTTCGGTTGAAAACCTGACGCCAGTCGCGACAGCATTGAGCTTCGGGCGGCGAACAACGTCTCCGTGCAGCCATCGATAGAGTCCAGCACGGGTCTCAACAGGGGTCCAAGACTAAGCTCGAGCTTCATGCCGGCGTCTACTCTGTTCTCGACATGCAACAGATGGCCACCTGCGCGAGAACAGCTCTTGGCAGTTACGAAGACGAGGTGGCTATGTCCGTTGTTGCGGAGGTGTGCAGCGTCTATAACGACGACGAGAGGAGGAAGCCCGAGGCCCTTGTGGCTGTCGGCGTGCTCTGTCTAGGTAGAGAGCCTTGTCCGTCATACTCGGCTGGGGCGTCGCGGGCCAGCATCCATTCCCCGGGGCTGAACAGGGACGCAAGCTGGTAGTTGAGAGGATCAGCCAGGAACACTCGATTTTGGCATGGGAAGCTGGTGCCGGAAACGAGTCAACCCTTCCGCCACTTCCGCTGGAAGTTGGCCAGAAAATCCGCATCTTCCCAAACCATGCCTGTGTGACGGGCGCTTTGTATGGCGGTATTTGGTGGTGGACTCGAGCAGGGCAAACGCGACCGAGATCGTCGACGTCTGGGTTCGAGGATCGGGTTGGTAGAATCAAATGAAACAGGCTTCTCGAGTGTGTCGCTCGTAGAATAGTAGAATCATGCTTGTTTCTCATTCGCGGTCTAGATAGTCGGCTTCTATGGGGTATGACCCTCGACCAACTCCTTCAGCGCCTCCAGCACCCCCTTTTCCCAAGTTGCGACCTTGCCTTGCCACTTCTCGCCAGCACCACCTCCTTTGACCTCCTTCACAACCTCTTTGACTTTCTGAACAAGACCCTCAACGGCAGCCTTCTGTCCAAACACAACGAGCTGGCCGCATTGCTTCTCCTCGCCGGTGGCCACAACCACCACTCCGCTACTGGACATCACGGCGTCTTTGACGTTGACGGTAACCCACTTGACGAAGTCGGCATTGCCGTCTGCCCGATGCACCCACACACTTTTGCTGGACTGCAACTTGGTCTTGACAGAGTCTGCCTCGAATTCTGCGATGTCGGCCAGCAGCTTCTTCTCTCTCTTCTTCAGGTCGGCGGCCGAGCTCTGAATACTCTTCACATTTTGGACAACTTCCTCGGATGTGTTTCGGCATGAAAGTAGCCTGGAGATGGAACTCATGGCGCCGATGGAAGCAGTTGCGAGGCTGATGGCTCTATCTCCGACCGAGAAGTAAAGGCGGTAGTTCTTGCCATGAACTGATTCGCCATGGTGTAGAAGGATGAGTGAGATGTGCGATGTATGGGATAAGTGTGTGCCGCAGCATCTACACAGCAGGTGTTAGCAGCTAAGGATGAGTAGTCTTAAGGGTTCGCCTACGTATTGCGGTCAATGTCTCCAATGCGAATCACGCGAACAACGCCTTTGCTCTGGTCATAGTCCTCTGGCATCTTGTGGACCTTGGCATCTTCTGGAGTCTCAACCGTGATGGGCAAGCTGCTGCGAATGATTTCGGTGCATCTGGCCTGTATGGCCTGTTGCTCCGCTTCCGTCGGCTTACGAGGAAGGTCGACGTAGTTCATGGCGCCGCTCTTCCCCATTCCCCAGCCGAGAGTGTTAAGGTTCTCATAGGTGTCCATGACCGCAGAGAGAAGATGCTGGCCGGTGTGTTGTTGCATATGGTCCCAGCGGCGCTGGAAGTCGACATCCTGGCGTACCTTGTCGCCCGGCGACAGAGCCTGAGGGGAGTGATAGACGCAACGCAATCCAATCCTCTCGACAAATTCTATCGGAATGGGTGTCTCCGGTGAGCCAGACAGTAAAGTGATACTGCCGTGATCCGAAGGCTGACCCCCGCCTGAAAATCCAAGTCATCAGTCCAAGACTCGGTGAGCTGTGTCGAGGGGGATTACCTTCGGGGAACAGGACTGAGTCCGCAAACTCAACTAGCCATATCTCAGAAGGTCTGTCACCATTCGCCTCTGTCGACTTGGCTTTGCCGCCATTCTTCTTCACAGGCGGCGGTGGGCGTTTTTCACACGATATTACCTCTGTCTCCAGGGTCATGAGATAAGAGTTACGTTGGCAGGCTAGAGCCCCAACCACCTGGCCTCGTTGAGTTGACTCCGTGACGGCCATTTTGACTGGCTGTATTGGCTGCGAACACGGTCCCTTGATAAGAACAATGATGATGAGAAATGATTAGAAAAAGATACGTACTTACCATCGGTGTTCGGCATTAAGACGACCGGACCCGCATTCCTCTGGCACGTGATCCGAGTTGGAGAACAACTCCAACGGGCAAGCGCGAGTCAGCCACTCAATAAAACGACAAGATGCGTTACTTCGTCAGCACTTGGCCGTAATCCACAGTCAATGACAATCATGTTGAACTCGAACTCGAACATCAGTCGAGCATTAATATTCAATTACTTCTAATATGACAACATTATACGGCCGCGCGCGGCTTATGGCGCCGCGTTGGAAGCGCATGTCCACGGCTTCGTGAGCTTCTCGGTCGCGATCGCCTCAATGGACGCCCACAGGCCCAGCACGCAGATGAGGAAGCCGGTGAGGAAGAGAATGACGTTGGCGACAAACTTGGCCGTCTGCTTGCCGGACGAGAACCAGTTGCCGTAGTGCATCCACAGCCAGAAGATACCGGGCAGGCCGTACGAGAACCACGAAGCGAAGAGGGCGCAGATGAGACCGAGCAGACTGTTGAAGACGGGGATCGACTCGGCGATGACCATGGACAGGGCCCAGATGGCGACAACGATTCCGATCCAGGCGATACCCGAGAGCTTGGTGCGGCGGATCATGTGCTTCGTGTTGCGGAACATGCGCGAGAAGATGTACTTGGCGGCGACGTGTCCGTAGATGACGCCAGCGATGACGATGGTCGGGATGGCGACGCCCCAGATGGCCTTGCGCATGGTCCGGGAGCCAGCGGCTGAGAGGGCAGGAGAGGGCACGTCGGGACCGACGAAGACGTAGATGACGATGGCAGCGAGCAGGTACAACGTGGTGTCGGCGATCTGGAGGAGAGCGAGGGCCTTGGGCCAGTCCTCGGGCTTCTTGAACTCGCCGATGACGCTGAAGAAGCAGGAGTGGGAGGCTGCGGGAGCTATTAGCATGGGAATCGTGGAGGGCGCACTAAGTTGACAACTCACAGAAGGCAATGGCGATGTTAGTCACGGCGAGGAATGCGCCAGTGAAGCCGAGCTGGCGCGCGACCTCGATGGTGCCGGTGCCGATGGGGCGATCGACGGCGACGTCACCCAGGGTCATCAGGACGGCAAGGGTGATGGACAAGCACGCTTTTCACAAGTCAGCAAATCACATCCTGCACGACCACCAAGCTCGACGGGGATAACTCACAGGCCATGGACATGTAGCTCGTGTACTTGAGCGTTCTGGGGAAGTTGAGCACGGCGAAGACGCCCAAGCCGACGACGGCCCAGACAATAGTGCAGGTGGAAGAGTTGGTGAGGGTGTTGAGGCAGATGGTCCAGGTCAACAAGTGGCTGCCCATGACGAAAACCTGGAAGACAACCTGCGCCCAGCCGAAAACCTCCTGGAACACGCGGCCCATGCCGACGGACTTGCCGATAACCTCGACGGCGTCGCCAAAGTTCTGGACAAAGGGGTACTCGTTGCGGAACTCTGCCAGGACCAGACCAGAGTACGTCGACAGGAAGCTCATGACGAGAATGAGGATGATACCGGGGACAAGGCCGACCGTGGCCAGGACGGAGGGCAGAGAGAGAATGCCGAGGGAGACGGTTTCGGCGATGAGGACGATGCCACCTTGCCTGCAGTCGCGGGTCAGTCACTCGGTCGATGTAAGTGGCGCTGAGAAGGAGGTCTCGAAACATACCACCAGGTGAGGGTCTTGTAGTCGATCAGTTCACCATCCTCTCCAGCCAGGACGCTGTTCTCCTCCGCAGGAGGCGCGTAGGCCGGAGCGGCGTCACCGCCGACGTCCTTCTTCGCCTGCTTCTGCGCCTCCGCCATCTCGGGGGTGTTGTTCACTTCCGCCGCGCTGCCCATGGTTGCTGCCGCGCGATCGTTGTCGAGCTGTCGGTCGTCCGGTTGGCACCTTGTTCCCAGTCACAAAAAGCTTGTGAACTCTTGTCTGACAGATCCCAAGTCTGAGGAGGGAGGGAAGAGAGGTGTGGTTGAGGGAGAAGAACCACGGACGTCTGGGGGAGAAACCGGTAGCAAGAACCATTCAACCGGAAACTCTGACTCCCACCGACGGGACTCAGATTCTTGATATAATCCACCAATTGCGCCGTGATCGGCCTCTCTAGCTTAAAAAGCAACGAGGCGAATTGTCATACGAGCCATCTGCCGAGGCGATCTCGGCGCGTCCGTTTCCAGTCTCCCACGTTGGGACGCGCAGACGCAGAGCGCAACGCCCGGGGGGGCGCCGGGGTCGTCGGAGCGCGGCCAGGCCAAACGGCCCTTTGGTCCCTTTGCACAGAACCTGACTCGGTCCCGCCTCCGGCCCACTCGGCGTGGCGATTTGGGGGAAAGCTGGACCCTCTGCCAGGAGCTCGCTGCTCGACACTGGAGCCTCAACCCACCTCCCACGGAAGCCTTCCGCAAGTCAAGTCTTGGTCAGCCGGAAAGTGAGGCCATCACGGGCTGCAAGTCAGGTTACCAAGCTCTCTTGCATCTGCGATGTCGGCTTGGGCTGGGCTGTGATGACACTCTTTCACACTCAGACCTCTGCTCACTGGAGCGGTCCTTTTCAGACTCACCACCAATTCCAACCCCGTCTTACACGACGAAAGACAATGGCCTGATGGATCCCCCCCGCGACGCCCAAGAAATACAAAGGAACCACTGTCAAATACGCCTCATCAAAGTTTTCAGGCGCGCATTGCAGTTCGCCTCCACCAGTTGGCTAATATTTACGTTATAATCTCCACTTGGCACGAGTTTTACTAATGTTGACGTCCCAGTTGGTTTGTGGAGGCTCAACGCAAGTGCCTTGTCCGCCCCCTATCAAATTTTCGGCCCTTTTTCCCCGCGTAGTTCCCGCTCCACCGACATGCGTTCCCGACGACGCGCAGAGCACACACTCCCTCCCTCCCTCGGGCAGCTCTGCCCGGATCACGAGGAGCTGGGGGCTTCCTCTGCGTCGGACCGCCGCCATCTGGGCTTTCGTCCCTTCCCGCCCTTCTAGAACTTCGAGCTCGCACGCCATCTATTAGACTTTTGGGGCAAAACGGTTCGCGGTGCAGGCGGCCGGCGGGGAAGATAGGTCGAGACAACGTTCCATTTCCCCGGTATTCCTGCGCGCGGGCACTTACACGGTACATCGACACGTGTTACGCAGAAACGCACGATTTCTTGCATCTTTCCCATCCCTCTTCTGCTGAGCCCGTACCCTACTTCCCCCCCGGATCATATCCGATCTCCGCAATCTGAGGTGAGATTGGTGGGCGGGCTTTGCCTGCACGTGGATGGGATACCCCGAGGATGTTAGGACCTGGGCTGCTGGCTCGTCCTCTTTTCATATTGTCTGAAACGGCCAGTAGGGAGATTTTTGTTCATGTGGAGGTTGAATAAATAAGGAGGGCAGGGGACCTGGTGACCTGGTCTAGACTCGACCTTGATCCTGCTTTAGATTGCCCATGCTGAAGAAGAACGGACTTGCCAAAATCACCTTCCGACCTCGCTTCACATTCATCCCAGTGCAAATAGACGTTCCGAGGTCTCCTGCGTTAGCCCTTATGGGACCACATACAGCCTATCACAACAAGTATTAGGACATTTACTTCGAGTTTATAACAATAGTACCTAAAGACAGCAGATGCTCGTGTCCGTCGCTAGAGCCGGGTTCGTACGTCGACTCATCCGTGGAAGAAGGAAAAATTGATTTACGAATCTGATTTGCAACTAAGTTCCGTCTCGGCGTCCATCATCACTACCATCTCCGCCTGTTATCACCTGAGGATACCCCGTGGACAGAAACGTGAACAGCTGCGAGACTAACACGCACTCGGGAAAGACGCCAATCTCAACATAACACATAAGATACGGTTCCATGTATTCAACAACGGGCGTATGCACTCCTGCGCGGGCCACACCCATGCAACCGCCGTATCTCTGTCCAAGACGTCAATAGGTTCCTCGCGGCAGCAAACAACCGAGAAGGTTTCATAAAAAGAGCACTGCAATGCTTCGAGACGAGAGATGGGATCGTACAACGACTTCTTACCCCCTCACGTGTCGCTGCTGGTATGTTCATCTACATTGCTTCCCTGGTTCCGTTTCTCTAGTTTCACTTTCCCCGGGACGAATCTGCCCAGGGAAGATATCCCACCCGTTCCTCATGAAGTGCCCGGATTAGAAGACGACAACAATGATATCAACTGATGATATCGAGCCTCTCCGTGAATTGTCCTGCAGAAACACCTCCTCCACTTGAATTCTGAACTGTTCAAGCACTGAAAAGAAAGGCGGGGGGCAGAGTACGGGACAGGAAGTATGAAGTTGGTAATGGACCCTGTTGAGATCGATCTCAGAGCCTGGCATGATGACTTCTCAACGTCAACTATCTTGGGGGGAGGTCTCTAACGATAGAAGCCGAGTCATGACCTCGGGATACATCGCATCACTTTGACTTTCCACACGTTTCTGAGAATTGGGCTCCATTTTGCGAGGTATCGAGGTATCTATCTAAGCCCAGCAACCGCTGCTTATCCACAATCCTATCCCCAAGCACATTTATATACATTATGATTACATTTATGATACGTAGAGTACGTCTCATTTCATCGGTGTGATGATGAGCACTATCCACTCAACCTTCTCCTCAATGTTTTTCAACGGTGTCCAGTAGCTGGTGAGTTTCTCCATCTTGCCCGCCTCACCGACCAAGCTGGCAAACCCTGACCGGCTGACCGGCCGCCCTGGCTTCTTGCTGCTGCCATCCGAATCTTCCTTCGATGATCGGCCGCCGCCAAGGCCAATGAGACTTCCTTTGCGAGCGAGGTAGCCGCCACCCAACATGATGTCGAGCGTGGCTGTCTTGCCATCCCGAATAATCCGTTCCCGGACCGTGTTCTTGAAGCTCTTCGTAATCGATGGCGAATCAGCGAGCTCCGAGAGGACGGTGAAGATGTCCCGATGCGTAATGTTGTCGGTGACGCCCCCAAGCCCAAGAACTTCCAGCGCCGCGGCGGAACAATAAGCGACGGTGAGCTGAGGCGCCTTTCTTTTGCTCGGATCTGCCGGCAACGACGACGACCTTGGCGGAAAACCCGACGGACCATCGGTGTTTTGCAGAACAATAAAGCGGCTGTACGCCTCGTAAACCGTTTCGACCTGGCTGCCGAGGGAGAGGCGCTCTTCCGAGCCCGAAGCCGTTAGTAACTCCTCGAGGCCAAGCCCTACGCCCTGCGACGGTAACGTATTTTCCTGGTTGTTGTTATTGTTGTTGCTGTGCGTGGCATGTTTTCGGAAGGGCTGAAACAGGCTCTTCTTGGGTCCTTTGTTGTGCAGGCTATCCCGGTTGCGGAGGCTCGTCCGTCGCTCCGTCTTCCGCTCACGGCTGCCTGTCCGGCTCATCCGCCGGCTACTGCGAGAGTCCCGACCCGAGCTGTCGTCCTTTGGTGTGTCATCCAGGCTCGGCCCAAAGTTGAGAACGCGGAGGACATCCTTGTACCCGCCGACATTTTCGGAAACGTTGATCTGGCCCCCTAAGTAATACCGGAGCTTGCCAGAGGAGTCCATTAACGGACATGTAAAGAGCAAATTCCAAAAGGGGGTGCCATCACGTCGATAGTTGAGAATGAGCTCCACCGACTCCTCTTCCCGCGAGACAGTATCGCGAATGCGTTTAATGGCGTCTTGGTCTGTCAGGGCGCCTTGCAGAAATCTGCAGTTCCGTGGCAGAGCCTCGATTTTGGAGTAACCAGTCAGGGAGACAAATGCATCCGAAGCTGCGATGATGGGGTTCTCAGGACTGAGCGCATCTGTCAGACAGAAGGACTCCCCGAGCCCTGGATACTTCAGTCCGCGGGTGCCCGCCAATGAAGCAGACGTGCAGAGTGCGAGCTGATGCCTCACGAAAGCAGGGTAAATAGACCTTGCGACCCGTTGCTCGACGCAGCGTTTTGATTCCGCAAAAAGCGACTCGAGACCGGGAAGCACGGAGCTGGTCAACTGCTTCATATCGGCGTTCAGCGACTTGGTGACTGGGGACGGGAGGTTTGTGGGCGTGGGCATCGAGGAGGCTTGCTTGCCAAACTGGGACAACGACCGAGAATACTCCTGAACCCTCAAGAGAAACTCGATATCCGGTCCGCATCCTCGGTTCGACGCAAAGTGAAAAAACCGCTGAGAGGTTGGTGCGTTGCTGAGGACCATCTGGAAGACCTCGCGCCCGAGAAAGTCCGGTATGGGAAGGGTCTCGGTCGGCTCCACTTCCATCACAGGTGGCCCGAAGCTCCGGCGCAGACTTGTCGAGACGCTGTCGAGGCTGGACCACATTCCGGGGCCGAAGGTCGGAGATCTGGGAGACCCGTCGGGATTGTAGTCGGTGTAACGGCGAAAGGCTTCTTCGTTTGTGTGCAGTGAGAGGCCGGAATTGCTCCTTAATCGCAACGACATTTTGCTCGGCCGGGCGCTGCGAGGGGTCGCCGGGGGTGAGAAGGTCATGGTAGGAACTGGAAGACAGGACGACGGGGGCGTTATCTTCAAGCCCGGCTCTAGCAGACCTCGGAGGTTTTGCGAACAATCATCGTCGTAGGGCGGCGTGACCGGCGATCGCCTCGACAAAGAAGACATGTTAATGCTGAAAAATGGGTTGCAATGAGTGTCAGGAAATGAACGTTGGTTTGAGATAGCCGTCAGGCAGGCTTGGCTGAATGAGAGAAAAGAAAAGAAGAAGAACAGCAAGGGTAGATTAAAGAGAATCGATTTCTAAGTAGGTTAAAGTCGGACGTTAGACAAAGGCTGCCGTTGCATCATAGCTTGTGTGAAGAAACAAAGTGACGGACGCCAATGCCACATGCCACCACAGAGCAGGAGGGGTTCCTCTGGAGATGGAAAAGACGGCCGACACCTGTGCTTATAGAAGAGGCAGCGGTGGACAGGCGCTGACTCGCACCAGTAGCTTTCTCTTTGGTGTTGTGCAGGCTTGTCAAACGCCATGGCAAGTAGGATGTCTTAGGGCGACGCCACGAACTTGTGGGGGAAGGTCGGACTCGCTGGGCCGGCAGCTCGTCCAGGAACAAACAGACGCAACCGACGGCGCCCGTTCAGCGTTCCTGGGCATTTCCCCAAATGACGGCGAGGCTCGGGAATTGCGCGGACGGCGACAGCACGCTGAGAGCCGGCGAGAGAGCGTCGATCAATACTGTGTCTGCCGGCCGGTCGCGCGTCTGAATGGGATTGCAGCGCAGGTCTCGCCGATTCAAGGGCTGGGCTAAGCAACGGTCTGTCGTTCCAGGCTTCGCCATCAGGGGGCCATCCAGGAGCAAACTGCATGTGGTAAAAAAAGCAAAGAGGCCGTGCGTGATGGTTGGCCCGCTCGAGCTGGACGGTGGCGGCGTCGAGAAGCTCGGTATCCCGGGCCTCGTCGGTCCAGTGCTTTGTGTTGACGCTAAGATAAACAGAGGGGCTGGCAACCTTGCCATCTGAAGTCTGGCGCTCACGACGGCGAGCAACGAGGGACGCCGGGACGAGCAGTGTTGACCAGGGAATGTTGGACCGCATGGAAGGCGATCTCCCGCCATTGCGTGACGAGGGAGCAGTCGCACCGCTGCACAGGCCCTATTCTCAGTCTCGCCCGCCCACGCACCCAGACCGCCTGGTTGGGACGCCTGTCCCTGTCGTGGGCTCAATGAAGGGGTGCGACGCCGTTGCAACGCTTTGGTCGGTGGCGGCGGTGGGATGTCGCACGCTGCAGCTGGGAGGCACACAAGTGTGAGGCCGTAGGGATGGTGACGCGCAGCAAGCAGCGGTCAACAGACGAGAAGGCGGCGGGCACGCTGGAAACGAGGCAGCTCCTGCAGCTGCAGCTGAATGTTGGGAGGATTTCCATTGACAGTATCCGCGGCGGTGCGGGCACGCGAGGACGGGATTCTTGGGCAAGCAAGCGAGAGGGGCGACGGCGAGGATCCCGTATCGGCGTTTCAGCACAAATGAATGTTTCGGCTGCAATCGACATGTCGCAGATCGAATGGAACATGTCGTTCGCTGGCTGTTGTAGTGGCCGTTGGGTGCGGCGTCTTTCTCGGCCGGGAGACAACGGCACCCGCGAGACGGTCGTAGTCGCGCCGAGCTGGTTTCCGTGGTGCGGAAGGGAGGTCATCGTGTGGCCCGGTGACCATCACGGCTAGAAGGGAGCGGTCGCTTCCAAGTGCCCCGAGGAGGGGCGGGAGAGGGCGCGCCACAAGGAGAGAGAGGGCGACTGTGCGTTTGGCTTTGCGCTGGGTGTATCAGGTTTCGGTCCTCCCGCCTGGCTTCGTTTGCTGCTCTCGGTCCGTCGTCAGGTGAAGAGCGATCGACACCAACAAGCCCGGTGCCTGCTGATGGCATCGCGAGCGGTCCATGCTGGCGGTTCTGGCGAGAGCTGGTCGATGATCCGTCGTCTGGTCCGGGAAGACGATCAGACGGAGCCACGGGGCTTGCAGGGATCACAGCTGCACGATGGCGGGAAAGAGTTCGGACGAACGAGGCGGCGGTCTGTGTGGCTGGCCGAGAAGCGTGTGCCCTTGACATTCCTGCGTGGAAAAGCGCATGGCAGCTTGTTGCGGTGGTGGAGGGGAGAAAATTGGGCAAGTGAGACACAGTACGCTGCTGGCCCTCAGACAGTGCAGATCACACGGTGCGGCCGGACCTTCCTCCAGCGCCTCAGACACCCAGCCGTCAAGCCTCACCGGTACAAGACACCTCAGCCCAACGCTCGCCGTTGCGCCGTTTGTTTGCCAAAATTTCTGACTGCATCCGGACGAAATGACAGTTCTGAAAAAAGCAGTTGTTGCCATAAAGTCAAAATCCTGGCCAGTGGCAATGGGTCTGGACACCTGCCCGTCACGACAAACTTACCCCAGCCCAGCCAGCCACGACTGGACCGTGATGCGTCCATCATCCGCCGCCCTGTCCCAGTGAGATTGCGGGGTATCCCTGCGTCAATCAGTGGATTTGATACAAAACATCGAGTTGGCTGACCCGTAGCCACAGGAGAAGCCACGGCGAAATACGCAGCAACCTGGTGTTGTGGTACGGTGAATGCAAAGTGCCCCTCGTGGTAAATGTATGGCACAGTACAATAGCCCAGAGCTGCTGGCAATTTGTCATGCTCGGAGGTCAAAACATCCAGCACTCAACTGCCCTACGGAGTATTCTCCGCGTACAGATATCGTCTCTCGTCTGTTCGGCCACGAGATTGATAACGAGTCCGAAACCCTTCTCTCCGCAGTGGCTTTGGTCAGTTCTCACACGGGAGCTCAGATCACAGAGTGTTCATTCAGCCGCGGGACCTAAATTGCAAACTAAGGTAGCAGGAGATGACGAGTTGGGACGGACCGTTCGCCGTGCCACCACGACCTTGCCATGAGCCCGGACACTGTCCCAGCAAGTTGGCACAATCAACACCTCACGAGACCACCGCCAGGAACAATGTCATTGAACTCAAATACTATTTTCGGGCCTGGCAATCCCGGCCGCTCGAGCCACGATCGGCCCAAAGCCTTTTTTCGACTTGAAGATCGATATTACCATGTTCAAAACAAATCTTGTCAGGATGCAACCTTCAGGACGCTCACAGGAAAAGAGCGACTTTTGGCAAAAGTTGCAAAGTGTATGGGCCACGGAATACAAATGTTATGGTCAACTTTCAAGTCCGATGAGTCGTCTTCCGGACATCCGTTTCTAGAAGTCTGCATCCGGCCGATCTTTGCATTCTTGTGTGTTCTTCTTCCCATCCTTCCAGGGCCGGATGCAAGACCAATCCATGCAGTAGGTGATGAATTCTGCAGAATTGCCACAGAGAACCGTGCTACCAGGACGCATGTGCAGATGCGGGCCACCTAACAAAAGCTGTTATTTGTATTGGACCTTGGGTATGAGCAAAGTGACGAGAACGCTGATCCCCGTGGACCTGCATTTTGCTTTCAAATCTCCATCATCGAGCTGCAGGTCTGATGAGGGCTAACCGTTGCATAGCAGTACATTCATTTCCGGTCGGCTCCCAAAGAATGATAGAACGAATTATGATGCAACAAGATAGGAGAGTGACCAACCAGGCAAGTAGAGACGGCCACTTTCAGGAACAGATGAGGAGCTCCTCTGAGGCTATTGTCTTTAGATAGTCGTTTGTTGACCACCCCGGACATTATGCATAAACAACTCAGTCAAGATCCCAAGCTGAAATAATTCCAATGATTATCCTAGTCAACTTTGACCAGCAAAACCAAGCCCATATCCATTGACCTTTGAAGTTCAAGGCCGACTTTATTCCACTGGGTCACCCTAACCCCTGCAACCGGCCAGGGTGTTGTGACAACTTTTTGTTCTTGAGTGGCAGGATTTAGAGTTTCATCACCTGCATTTTGGGGATCCACCACCTGAGCCGTCACTCATCTTGAACAAAAAAAGGCTGACTTGTGAGATTTTGAAGCCGCAAAAAACTCCAGAAGCCGGCCTTCACTCCCCGGCCATTGGTGTCTTTTCACAAAGACACTCGTTGCAGCCTCAGGCACGTCAGCGTCAAAGGGCAACACCGGGCTCAGGCAGCAGTGGAGGGCTTTACAGTTGACATGCAAATCTTACATAATCACAGGGCAGAGCTTGCCCGACGGAACACACTGGCGTTGCTGCCTGTCAGCGCTGCGAAGCTCCCAACAGGCCACCCGCATCAGCCTTACGCGACTGCCAGCGCGAGGCCAAAAATCCCCCGACATCCCGCCGCTGGTCACGATTCTCCACTCCCGACGACATTCTTCCTTCCCTCCGTCATCTTGTCCAGTGCGCGCCGAATTTCCCGGCGCTCTGGGACTGCCGATCCCATCATTACTATCATCGCCTTGAATAATTTTATTTTCTTGAAGCTCGTCATCTGAACAACGCGACTGTTTGCTAAGCGACCAGCGACGCGCTCATGGAAGCTGGCCCCGAGAGGGGGCTGGCCGAGGCTATCTCGGAAGTCCAGGCTCAGACCGAAGCAACGTATCGCTCGGCTCGCCAACGTGCCGAGAAGAGGAGAGGAAGGCTTGGAGATGTCATCACTACTCTCCGGCTGCTCTGCGGCACCCTCCACGGTCTGTCGCTCCTGGTTGAGGAGCTCCAGTTGCGTGAGGACGAGGCTCTGTCTCAGCACACGTCTCCGCATCACAGTCTTCTCGGTACCTTGGCCCGCACACTGGATAGCTTGAATCGAGATGATCGGAGCGGGGCCCTTGAAAACTCTGAGGGCATTATCCTGCAGAAGCTGCGTCAGCTTCTCGCGGGACTCAGAACCGCTGCAGAGAGTGATTCCTTCTTCGCCTTGGTGCTCAATTTGTCCACCGCCAGTTCCCCAACACCGCCGTCGAGCTCTCTGAAAGATGTGGACGTAGTCTCCATCAATGCAGACTCGCAGGCCGTGACCGAATCACACGAAGAGTCTCTGAGAGCTGCCAAGATCTACCTGGACACCTTGCTGGGCGACGTGGCTGCGCGCAGGCCCGATAATTGCTTTTCGCACAAACTACATGTCCTCGAGCGAGACGTGACGCATCCATCCTATTCCATCAGCGCACTTCGGTTACCCCATGTCGCCGAAAGGCACTGGGACGACCTTGAAGCAGACCTCAAGCGTCTGTTTGACCCGAAAAAGACGGCCAACTTTGAGCAGTGGGTTCTCGAGTATGCCCGGCAGCAATGGCCCGAACGCTTTGATACGACGTCCAAGGCTCTCTCAACGACGCCGCTCTTGAACTTGATGTCCGTTGTCTCTGCCTCTTCTCTTCGAACTCTCCACGCGGCTGCTGCCCTGGGCCTGCCCAGTGTCTGCCAGTGGCTGATATCTGAGGCAGACGGAGGCGCCATGCGCCAGACAAGTCCGTTGGGAACGGCCTTTTACTGCGCCCTCCTCGGGCCGAACGCGCTTCTTGGGCGTATCGACGATCCGATGCAACTCGCAGTGGACATGCGGCCTGCAGTGCAACAGGAAAGGACCCTGCAAATTCTTCTCGACGCCGGCGCCTTGCAAGAGATCGATTCAATGCTCGTGGGGCCGAGTCAAGAAGAAAACTTCTGCATGGCCACAATGTCTTTTCTCGTCTGCCATACACTCCAGGCTCCAGCGCTTTTTCTCAGAATTTTCCAGTCTGGATTCGATCTTCATCAGAGATTTGTACAGCTTTTTGACGGGGACAATGCGATTGACAGATATTGGCCATCAAGGCTACCGAAAATTTCACATTCTTTCCTGGAAAGCGTGTTGCCCGCCGTGCTCGACCGCGCAGTCTCGCAGTACGACAGTTACAGTCACATGTCGCTGTTGGCGGATGGCACCTTCCGCATCATTGATAGTTTCGGCCTCAGCTGTGCGCCAGATGACAACGGAATGAGGCCCCTCGACGTCTCGGACGCAGCATTCATCGACATTGTTCGCGAAGCAGTCCAAGATAGCGAAGTTGCTGTCGTGCGGAGGCTCATTCAAGATCCTCGCTGGAACCCCAACGCACTCATCACTGGCAAGAGAATAACACCGACTTCTGACAGTGACCGAGAGCCACCTCCTCGAATCAAAGGCACCTCACTGCTACATTTTGCGGTCGAGTCCGACGAGTTCAAATTGGTCGAGGTCATCCTGAACTCACGGGACAACGTCGATGTACACGCCTTGAACAACAATGATCAGACGCCCCTGATGCTGTCCGAATCACCCGAGATACTCAAGATTCTCCTCAGACACGGGGCGCGAACGACAGACACCGACGACAATGGCAGGAATGTCTGGCACTTTGCGGCGGCGAACTCTGACGTCCACCTAATCGACTGCCTCGACAGGAACGACGAACATCGCGACGAGAATCTGAGAGCGCTCATGGTCGGCGGCCAGACGCCCATCGCCCAGGCCGTCATCTACCCCTTCAAGCAGATGCGGAAGCAGCCAAAGTCCATCATACGACAGCCGTACGGCGCCATGCACATGCTCCAGGTCTGCAAGAAGGACGCCGCATATCTTCGGAACCCGACCCCTCTTCTCTTCCTCGCCGCCGAGTGGGGATCCGACGTGCTTGCGTCTCGTTTGATCGATTTCGGTGCCGATGCCAACGTCGTCGACGACAAGGGGCGTTCCGCGCTTCACTTCTTGAACGCATCCGCCACGACAGACTTGGTCCACACTCTCCAACGAGCCTGCGACGCTCCCGTGCACACTGCGGATGGCCTGACACCCGCGGAAACGATCTTTGCCGTCTTCAACGAGCCGGCCCAGATTGGGCGCTTCCCCGACAATGTCCTCAACCATCCGGCCAACTCCCAGGTGCTCGACGCCACCGTGTACAAGTTCCTATTGACGAAAAAAACCCTCTCGTACCGCGATGTTCTCGGCGCCGGGCTTTGGGAACGCTTCGCCGCTAGGGTCCTATCCCAATGGGCCCCCAAATGGCCGGCGGGATCGACCGCCGGCCCCTCGGCCCTCGTCGCGGTCGAATGTCTGATCAAGGCGGGAGCGCTGGAGAGGTATGAAGACGAGCATCTTAAGTCTGGTCTCGTTCCCGTCCTCACCGGCTGGACGTGGAATATCGGAAGCCCGAAGCAGGTCGCGCCGTGGCTGGAGGACCTCATCCGGATGATTCTGCACGCCTCGAGCCAAACGCCCAGCTTCATCCAGTCTCGCGACGCAGTCCAGTGCCTCAAACTGGCCGTTCAACAGAAGCACATCGCCCTCGTGGACAGGCTCCTCGACATTGGCGTTTCCGTTCATCTACGACACGACGAGACCTCCGTTCTCGAGTCCGGCTGCCAGCCCTACACCACCTGCGACACAACAATGTTCACGAAGCTGCTGAACCGCGCGGATGCCAGCAAGCTCAACGAGGTCAACAGGCTCGGGTTCGGTCTCCTCTATCGGCTCATGGACAGCAGAGTCCTGCACCGGGACCAGAAATTGAAGGCCGTCTTGGCGATGGGTTGCGACCCAAACATGACGTCAGGAGTCCACCGCAAGGACCCGGCGTTGCTGGCCTACATCAGAGATCGCCAGATTGACGCGGCCCTAATCTTGCTGGAAGGCGGCGCAGATCCGTCAACCACTGACGCCGACGGTCTGGACGCGGCACTTGCGGCGACTTCGAGGGGGAGCGTCCGCATTCTGGAGCGGATCCGGGCCCTCAGGAAAGGGTTCGACTGGGGCCGGCGGTGCACATTTCACTTCTGCTCCCTTAGCAGCAGCGGCGGTCTCGACCAGACCACCATCGTGCGGGACTCGACCGCGCTGCACCTGGCGGCATACCACGGGCACGCGGCGGTGATTGAGTTCTGCTTCCTAACGTTCGGACACGACGTCAACGCCGCGACGCTGGACGGGCGCTGGAGACCTCTGCACTTCGCGGCCTTGAACGGGTCCGCCGCCTGCGTGCGGACGCTGCTCGAACACGGAGCAGACCTGGCGGCGCGAGATTATCAAGGCGTCACGCCCCTGATGGTGGCGGTGCGGAGCAATCAAATCGAGGCGGCACGCGTTCTCCTCGAGTTCGCCCCAAAGAGCAAAACCCCCGTGGACGTGACGTGGCCTTTTGTGCAGGCAGTCAAGACTGGGTTTAAGGACATGATCAAACTGTTCGAACCATTTGTCACAACAGTGCTGCCGCCTACCTCTGTCGCGCTGCAGGGGACCGACCAAAGCCGTACGAAAGTGGTCGGCGCCATGTTGGAGACCTTGGTCAAGGAAGGGCAGGCCGAGGCATGCAGGACGGTTCTCGAATTAGTCGACCCTGCGGAGCTCGACTCTATTACCGTGACATGCGGAAAGTGCTCGCCCATCGTGTTCGCCTTGCGACACAAGTCCTTCCACGCGTGCCGCGTCTTTCTCGAGGCGGGGTTGAGGGCATGTCGTGTCGACGGCCGATGCCACCGTCACTTCAGCGTGCTGCCATACTTCAACATTGGCACCTGCCACGCGCTTCACATGGCCGTGTGGCGGCTGGGCAAGGAGCCTCTCGCGGGCGACAAGGCCGTCATCAGCCAGCTCTTGTCTCTGTCAGACTGGCACCGGTACCCTTTGAGCCCGATGCACTGTGCTGCGCTCAAATCAGGGGTGACTGCCGCACAGCTCATCGTCGACCACATCTATGAGAACCCGGAAAGATACACGGAGTTGAGAGGGCGACCATTCACCTGGCCGCTTGCCTACACGCACCCTCGTGAGACGACATATGCCGAGGTCTCTGGCGGCGGGGATTCAAACGCCTCGCAAGATGCGGCCAAAGCCATCGTCAAACACATTGTCAACCAACGGGTCGCCTCGGATGATTTTGCGCCAAGGTTCGGACAAGACTCCACGCCGCTACTAATAGCCGTGGCGGAAGACTCTATCGAGATGGTCAAGTTCCTCATTGAACACGGCGCAGACCCGGACATGCCTGACGTGCCAGAGGCCTGCACCCCGCTACACGAGGCAGCGAATGGCAACCTCATCGAGGTGGCCAAGTACCTCTTGGAAAAGGGGGCAAACCACAACCTCCGTAACTCGCAATCCTACACGCCCCTCGGCCTGGCGGTCGTGGAAGGCCACCTGGAGATGGCAAAGCTGCTCGTGGAACATGGGGCAGATCCCGACGTCCGCGACGCGGACGGCATGGGCCTTCTCAGCACCTGCGGCGAGAAGTCCAAGAACCCCGAGATGTTCGCCTGGCTCCTCAGCCTGGGGCAGGATCCCTACCGGCGGGACAAGTCCGAGTACACGGCCATCCATGACACGATACTGGGCAATGAGTTTCCCAGCTTCGTCTTCAACTACGGGTTCGACTTTTCGCAGGTCGGGGAGGTGCGCAAGGGGTTCCTGTCGTTGATTATCGAGTTCAACCCGACGCAGGCAAAAGGCATACTCGCCAGGCTCCTGAGGCGTCTTCCGCGGGAGAGGGCACTGCAAATGGTCAACGCGACGCCGGCGGCGTTTGTCAGCCCGCTGTGCAACGCGGTGATGCTGAACGAGCCGGGGTGTCTGTCGACATTACTCGACCACGGGGCAGACATTGACGGTGAGGGCTCGGCGGAGGGCTCGGCACTGATGACGGCGTGTGCGATGGGCAGGCTGGAAGCCGTCAAGCTGCTGGTGCGACGAGGGGCGGCGATCTCATATCACTCGAGGGCCGGGGGCGGTGTTTTCAGAAACGCGGTCGAGTGCGCCAAGCCGTTTCCCAAGATTGTCCGATGGCTTCTGGTGGGGAGACACATGTCGCAAGGCAGACTGCGAGGCGGCGGCGTTGACAGTGACACTGACAGAGACGGGGACAGAGAGGTGAGGCCCTGGGGCGGCGTGCACGTGGCCGGGTATGAGCTCCCCGGGGTCGGGGCGCAAGTCGGCCGTCGCGGCGGGGAGTCGAGCCTGGCGTATGCCGGGCGACTGGACGACATGCGCAAGAGCCTGAGAGGGATGGTGGTTCGGGTCGTTGATCTGTGATCTGGGCGGCGAGATGTCTGAGCAGCCCAGCCCAGCCCAGGCCGGCCCCAGGACGACTCCAGTATGCTGCGATGGCGAACGCGATGGAGACGACGGGCGGGCAGTGCAGTGACGGGGTTACGGGGGATCTCTGCGAAGCGAGACTTGGCGTTGGAAAGGATCTCGAAAATGATACGCGGATTGGATCCATTTTAGGTGATTTGCCAGTGGCCGCCAATGCGCGTTTTCTGGCGACTCAAGGGCTGGGCATCATTGGCGGCGGCATTGGCGCTGGCGGTAGTGTCAGTTGGGGGAACTGCACAAGTTGTACGCACAAAACAGGGGTTGTGAACGATCCATATGTGGAGGCGACAGTTTGATAGGGTGATAGGCTCACCTGAGGCATGCATGGAGCGATGGGCGGGCGGTCCGCTCTTTTTTTCAATGAGGGAACATCGTATTCAACGTCTTCATTTTCGCAAACCATTCGTCCATCGTGATTGCGCAGTCGCCGCAGTGGGCGGCCCCCCCGTCACCCCCGTCAGTCGTCGGGGCCCATTTCCACGATCCAGGGGTGTCCCAGGAGCCGTGAGGCTCGTCGAGTCGAGTCTCGTCCCTCTTGTCGCCGGTTTCAAGGGCCCTCCCAGGAGGCCCCCAAGAGAACCCCCAAGAGGACCCCAAGAGCCCCCAAGAGCCCCCTCCAAGGAGCCATCAGGAGCTGTCAGGAGCTGTCAGGAGCTGCCAATAGCTGCCATGAGCTAGCTGCCTGGACGAAGTGTGAAATTTTGTGTGATTAATCCAATTGAGCTGATAAACTGCCATCTAACGCCCCCTACCCCCTACCCCCTACCCCCTACCCTTATCCCCCTCTGCCCATCTTAACCTCTAACTTTGTTAATAATACTATATATTTTCTTTTAAAAGTTTTTATAGTTATTAATCTACTTAATTTCCTTTATATTTAAATTTACTATAAAATTATCTTATATTTTAGTAAAAATTCTCTTAATAATATTAATTTAGTATTTTTATTCTTTTAATAGACCTAATTAGTATTAAGTAATATATATAGTAATAATATAAAATATATATT